>JAUZND010027449.1:0-23685 GCA_034780555.1 Coelogynopora nodosa
AGAGAATGCTCATCATGGCAGTAGATAAATTGAGCCCCATTGTCAGTTGGTCCAATGACCTTAATGTGAGTGCCACCGATACACCCATATACAGAGGGCATGTTGGAATTGCTTGTTTGTCTAAACTGCTGAGGCAGCAACTTAGCAGGTTATTGAGGACAGTTGATTATAGTTATCAGGGAATATGTTGTCATTGATGGTGTCTGTCACTCTGGCTATGCATCTAGACACTATAGCGTTTGAGACACAATGAGCATCTCCAATAAAACGAAGTGAACCCCCATCAACAAATTAAATAGGACAATTAAGGTTTCCAGCCTTGGTACGTCAGTGCGCATAATTTATCTGTGTATCATGTAGGATATGATGACCGATAGTATTAATAAAAAATGAAATTAATCTTCACTAAGCCTAAAACGCTCATGAAATCGTTCTCCTCCATTTTGATCACAGCTCAGAACAATATAGGATGTCGGGGTACATCATCATCTCCATGGTGGATAAGAAAATTAACAGAATGAGACATTGTGAAAAAAGAAAGTGTGAAAGCTGAGTTGGCACAATAATTAAAAAAGCGAAACCGATATTATCAACATATGTTGACTGATAAAATTTTAACACTTTTATCACTGATTATTATCAGTATAGTTTGTTTATGAAACGCAATATCGTATTTTGCAAAAATATTAGTGATAATTTTTACTGATAATTATCAGTTAGCAGTGATAATTATTAGTGATAAATATCAGTGATATTTATTTTTTTATGAAACGCCGCACTGATAATTATCACTACTTAACTGATAATTATCAGTTACTGATATTTTTATGAAACGGGCCCCAGAAAGGCACTTACAATTAAGGAACAAGCTGCTATTGTAAAACATCTTGATTTCATTATAAAGGCACATCTACTAAAAAGTCATGTTTATCGTTTGCCTAAGGGTGGCTTTATATTGGCATTCTACTATTATGTATTATTATTTATTACATATTACTTTTATATATATAAAATAATAAATAAATATTTTATATGTATGCCTTACTACTAATTGGTCATACTTGGAATTTTAACTAATTTTTAAACCAAATTATAATATCTAATGTATTGTGTACATTATTGATGAATTTTTATGATTTCATAATTTATTAAAATTAATTATTTTCATAATTTATACAGTTCATTTTCTGTAACATTATGATTTTTTTTTAAAAAGTTTTGTTTACACTGATTACAGGTTTTGGATATATTCTGATTGTTATTCTATATTGTTTAATTAAACTTCTATACAATTATATTACATATAAGTAAAAATTAATTTTCATATTTATTAATCACAGGAAAATCATTTCTCTACTAAGGTATTAATAGTACATAGCCTGACCAATTTGTGGAAAAAATTATAAATACATTGAATATGTCAATATATTCAATTTATATATTCTTTCAATTATAATATTTTATAGTACATTTAATTTTAAATATAAAAAATACTTAAATTACTGAATTTGGTATTCATATTTATATATATAATTAATTTTCCTACAACTATAGTAAATAATTTTGTTATGAAATATTTAAAGTCATATTATTGAACAGAGTTATATTGTTCAATAATGAATTTGGCCATAGTTAAACACAACCAAAACCATTGTAATGCATTATTATTATATATGTATATTATGTATTAATATATAATATAAACATAAACAGCCTTCATTTGAAATTTGTATATTATCTTATTTATAAATTACAAAAAATTGAAAGTCTATGCCTGTAAATTTCATTACCTGCAGACTTTTTATCAGGTTATGGATTGGATGGGCTGTAGTGATGAAATGGATCCATCTGAGTAGGGATGGAAGGTAGAAGGAGACAAACTTGTTCCAGTAATGACAGACAAAAGTCCTGCTCCAGGTGCACTGATTAATTTTCAGATGAAACACTGCAATTGTTTGGAAGGATGAAATACCCTAAGGTGTACCTGCAGAAAGCATGGACTTCAGTGTACCAGTGTATGCAGTCATTTCTGAGATGGCAACTGTGACAATATGACAACTGATCCAGTGATAGAAGATGATGATCCAGTGGTAGACAATGAAAATTGACAGATTTATTGCTTTATGTAGTGCTCACATATATACATGCGAGTATATTAACCATAATACCCACAGTAGTGTTGTGAGAGTATATCAACCATAATACATCTTTTAAATTATTTAAAATGTGCAATTATATAAAATGTAATATGTAAAGGAATAATAATTCTGGACATACACATAATTATAGATCAATTATATATTAAAGCGAGGATTAAAATAGTCATATTAAGTATTCTTACTAAATTGTAAAGCATGTGAATCATAAAGTATACCACTATTAAAATGTGTGACCTAAAACCGAATTGAGGCAGGTGCTCACAATGTATGGAAGATAAGTTAAAAACTGACAAAAGTAATTCTTGAAATTGGATGCTTTCCCATACTTCAATTGCATCCAACTTCTAGTATGTTGTGCACTAGTCCTAACTTAACACAAAATCACCAAACAACTAAAATATAATTTTTTTGAGTAACTTAGTGTATTGATCTGTCTATGAAAACTAATCTTTACTTTATGTCAGTTTATATATTATAATATTTAATAAAAGTACACTTAACCTTCATTATGAAATATAAGAATCTTTATGCAATAAATATACAATTGAAATTGTTCTAACTTTGTTTAGGAATAAGCAATAAATTGCATTTTACTTTATGCATAACTAAAGACTTTTATTTAAATGTTTATAATTTTATTACATAAAACCAAAGAATAATACTTTTATGGTGTAGTTGTTTTATGGCCTATCATGGATATATGTCTTGAATTATACAATTTTAAAATGTTTACTTATGAGATTGAGATATGTAAATTATAATATCTTGCAAATTATAAAGGAGAATATGATTGCTATGAATACATACTACTAATTAGATGTTAGGTATTCTATCTTTAAGCAGGTTGGATCATGTAACTTTCAATATATATTTTAAAATATTAAATTTCAATCACTAGAATTATTTGTTATTTTATATCTCACCTACAACATTTCTAAATTTTTGTATTAATTCAATGGATTTTTGCAAATGAATAACATTGCCTACAATTTAAAATTATTTAGAGATTCCAAAATAATAATTTGACATATCGAATTTGTTTATTTTTAAAGCAATTATGGCCCATATAGTTGTTGTAACATTGAGATGATTATTTTAATTTAGGTATGTATTGTATTAAACAACTAATTATATGTTAATTTACATTTAATTTATACCAAATTAGATTGAATTAATTAGTAATTTAAATGAAACTAGCAAACATTTATTTTTATATAATGTTTATATTATAAGCAAACATATATTTGTTATATTATGATTTATTCTGCTTTACAAAGATTATGAAATAACAAAACAATTTTTTTTTATATAGAAAACCCCATCCTCTGGTGACACGTTCTATTTTGTTGTCCTTTCGCCGGCCACAGTGACGGTATGCCTGTTGTTCAGCGACCTACACCACCTCAAAGAACCAGCAGTATAAAAGAGCCCACCCAGACGCTGAGGCGGCATGCCCCACGCTCCTTTGTTAATTCCTTCATCAAGTATACTCTATTCTTCTCTAACTTTGTATTCTGGGTAAGTTTTGAATTATTATGCATCTAGCTTTCTGTCTGTTAAATTGCACTTTTTTAGATTTTTAAACATATATCATTGGCATTTTTACATTTACACGAAATAAATAATTAATCTGTGTGTTAACTTATATATCATATTTAGAATATGTTAAGATAAATTTATGAAATTTGTCTAAAAATTGCACAAACTTTTACCCTAAAAATATTAGGAACAGTGATGATAGATATAAGAGGTCATTGGTATTACACAAAGATGACAATCATTCCATGTGGAATATAGTCTCTATGTTTGTTGGCGATACTTCATTAGCGGCCATGTACTTTTATATATTAATAGGCAGTGCAATTACGTCTTATTTGGAAATCACTATACGTTTTTAAAGCTGTCCCAATTCGCGCTTCCTATCGATGTCTCTATTGACGCCCCTTTCAATCATTTTAGGCAGCCCTACAATATCTATACTAAAGACCCTTATCCACTCTAGGGATACTTCGAATTATTATTGTTGTATTCTTAAATTGAATCCAACTGCCCTCTTTCTTTCGTTAATATTCTTTGCATTCAATTGTCAGGTATAATTACACTCACTCCCAACCTAGATTTCTCCTTTAAATATTTTTAGATTATGTGCCGCCTCCCCACTCAAGTGCCACCCACTACCTTGTAAATTGTGCCTCCTTTCCCAAAATACCAGATCAAATCCCTCGAACCTACCTAAATTCGCCCATTAATACATATTATAATTGTTGGAATAAGCACAACGAACATACTTAACTTATAGTGTTAGGTAAACAAAGTGACGATAAATTTCAACTCTTGAATGTGCGAATATTACATATTCGAATGTGGAGTTCTAGGAATTCTAGATTTTCTTACTGTCCAATATACGTTTATAATATATTTCAAAAGGTATAGTATATCGTGACTTTGTTTATCTAAACACATATTATATTTGTATAGTACATTCATACATAGGCCGGGGTATTCCGTCCTATTCAAATGTTTGGTTACACGTGTTTTATTTGCTGAGTACAGTATTTGTTGAGTGCAAATCCCAATTTTTAATTTGATCACATATATTTTATATATATAGTTCTAAATGATTGTTTCTTATTATTGAAAATTATATATATTGTCTACTAAATAATTTCAAAATATTACAAATAATCTCGGATGACTGTAATAAATACAAAAATCATATTAATTTAGTTCAAATTGAATTGTAAATAAAAAAGTCAAACAACCGTTTAAGTAGCATACTTTAAGTTAAGTTTAGAGATCGGAAGAATCTACTGGAATTTTTCTTTGATAAATTGAATAAATTCAACATGTGATATTACTTATCTATTATAAATATTTCATACCTTATCTTAAAGTTATGCCCTCTTACTAACTTTTTTAAATTATAATTATAATGTAATCCGTTTATTTAGATAGGCTATATGACTTACATTTTAATATAAATTGTTTATACTTCCAATGGTTGTGTATGTAATATTGTGGCTGGAGTGGAAATATTATATAGTCCACATAATATCTGTGCCAAAAACTGTGACGTTATACCAATCTCTAAACACTTTTCTAGGCTACTGTTTCGTTTAGTGTAATCGTGTTATATTGAAATAAATGGCTTTATATCCTTTGTATAAAGAATATGAATACATATTATTTATAGTTTTTATTAGTTTTTTTAAGTGCTATGAGATGCACAAGTACACTGTTAATTAAGTATTATTTGTTAAATTTATTACCAATTATTGCTATTTTTAATAATTATCGTTATTATTAACTGATTTATTAAATTTGGTTTACGTTTTGTTTCTTCTGTAGTACCTACATCGTATGTTCGTTATACATTTATACATGATAATAGTTTAAATAACTAGATAACTATAGGCCAAACAATAACTTTTCATAGGAATATTTAAATTCGCAATACGCTACATATATTTTCTAATATTTATGGTCATATCTTCTCCAATCCATAAATTGATATTCAAATATTCATTACATACATAATATATGAATCATTGATGTTCTTAACCTGTGGTATTTTCTGTTAAAATATAGATCTTTTTGATATTGATTATTATAGGCCTACTTGTTAAAATAGTGAATTTGGCGACACATTTTTCAAATATATAAATATGTTTTGCTTTAACTATTGTAATTATACATTACAAATATAAGTCTACTATCATATTAGGCTACACCTGAGTTTGGTCTACATATTTTTATTTTATTAAATTTTACCGATGTTAGGTAATTTGGCCTAATAATAGGTTGCATTTTATCGTAGTCTAGTATGAGCAGAATACACAATAATTTATGCAACATATATCTGGGACAACTCAAATTATACATTACATATATAATTTTATTTTTATATTATACCTGTGTTTGGCCTACATATTATTATTAATATTTTACATTACCTAACATATTGACATTATGTATTTATTTTCGTATATTGCCAACATGTAATTGACAACATGCCTTTTTATTGCAGTTTATGGAGGTTAAAAATGAATTATATTTCCTAAACTATTTAGGGTTTTTATTTTGTAAAATTTTAATTGACTGTTTAATTTATACATTTTCAATGTTGATTCTAACTTATAGTTTCAAATGTTATATTATAAATGTAACACAAAAATGTGTTTTAATAATAAGTATAAGCGCAGAGCCAGTACAAACAGCAGAAATACAGGGCACTACCGGTTCAATGAAAATATTAATAATATATTTAGAAAATATATGCAAATGATGTTACAAATTAAATTTTAAATTAATATATACTAAATTGAAATACATTATATGTTACGCACATAATATACTTCATTGAATATCTAGCTATGACTGAATATAAATTATGATTATGTAATTCATACATCAGCTATAATAGTTATTTTTTGGTAAAATGTCAGATTTTAATATTTCGATAAACCACAAAAAATATTCTGAAATGTGTTTAATTAATTTTTTTAGAATAAGCTTATCCCCAGGTTATGTGAATACTATATATATTATTTTCTAGCATATTATAGCCTAGCTTCTGGGATATTTGCGAACAGTTAGTATATTCTGGGAACCTGGTAGTACTATCCCTGATTCACGTCATCCGAGGTAAATGAGAGATCACAACTGTCTAAGTTCATTTGGATTAATAGATCTGCTTCGATCACGTGATATAATAAGCACATTTTCATCTACAAATCGATCCACAATTTGGGGTTTGTATACTGCACGATTTTAACTATTCACAACTATTGATTAATTTATTGTTTTAAACGGTTGTATTTGGGAAGGAGGTGCTTAATGAATTTATTTATTCAAAAATGCTTATTCCAACTATAACTACCAATACTGGATGCATAAAATTGTTATAAATAAAATTTACAATATATTATTTTTATAGAATAGCGTGAATACAATTTTTTTTAGAAAAGTCAATATGACTTGAAACTTTTGATTATTCGGTAAACATTTCTTTTAAATGGAATCTTTTCGTCAATGATGCACCCTATTTCATATCACATGTACGGATATATGGCGGAAATATTATCTGATATTTAACTGTGCGTAACTTGAATTTCAACAGCAAAGCTATCTAACGTAGTTGGTAAGTTGTGGTTCTCGCTGATGCTACTTGACCCCATTGGCTTCCCCTTCTTCTTAGTTTTCCTTTTGACAGTTAAATTGATCAACGTGGTATTTAAGAGATGGGCTAACTTTGGGGGACACTTAAAGTGTTGAATTTTGACCCAAGATAAACAGCCCTTTCTTGACATATCGGCTGATATAATGCCTGGTATTAATGAAGTTCCCTCACATGCTGCCCAATCGATAAATGTCATGTCCCGTACGGGAACACTTGTTACTTTGTTCGGAAAATGTCTAATATGTTTACTTTAGATGCCAATCCTATATATATTGAATGATTTTTAACTAGTATCGCGTTTAGACGTGGATTTCTGATACAACTTTAGTGTTTGCACAATTTTTTTTGTAATTTACTCGCTCAACAAATTATTGTATATGTGGCTAGGGACTTATTCGATTACATTACTGAACATAATTTACTGGATACTAATACAAAAGCTAATGTTACACATGACACAGATAGTATTTCCATGTCGCTTTTACTTGTGAAGGAGAGGCTAACTTGGCGTTCTTATAAGTCAACATCTACTTCGATGTTGGTTTTTCTATGATTTTCTATTCCTACCCGGATTAATTTATCTTGTAGACCTATATAGTGAACCTTTGTCCTATTTTCTGGATGAGCATCTCGTGTTCTTCATTTGGACATATTAAATCTTTGTGGGTTTACTCGAATTGATAATAGCTCTTGTGTGGTATCTGTGGATTTTGTACTTGAGTGTGTGTAAAAACATTTCGAATTCATTAACTTTTAATTGTCTGGCATCTGTGCAAAACATAACTAGTTATAACTTTTCCTTTTCAATTAAAAGTTAAAAAATCAGATAACTTACATAATATAAATTTTTCTTTTTGATTTGATATATATATATTTAAAATAATTGAATCGGTCAAATGTTTAATAAAACACAATGCAAGAATTATTACAAATGTATAAATAAAAATGTTTTGTAGTACTGAAATATTTATGATATTAAATTTTACTTAAATTAACTATAAATATAATTAAATATTTTTTGTTGATATATGGAAAGTTATGTTGTAATTAATGGAAATAAACTGGAAATATGTCACATCTAAATAGTAGGATCAGAGAACTATAATGTACATTACTGGAAACAATTACATGTTTATTATCTAATTCCTGTAAATAAAAACTCGTTATAGGATCAACATACAAAGCCATAAAAATATAACTATTTAAATTGTACTGAAATTAAAATAAGTTGACTCCTATGATAGTCTATTGGCGATTAATGTTTTGTCATTCTTAAGTTGGTTAGGCAAAAATACCTATAAAATGGATACGTATCAGGAGATATGTAATTATATGTAATATATAATTGTCATAGGGCCCTATATATGAGCAGAGGAAAATAGGGCAGTTGTTAATTTATCTGTATTATTTGAGTTGTACATATGTATGAACATTTTATCCGTATTATTAGTGAACAGTGTTATAAAAAAGATGTGTTTTTAATTTAAGTATATATATATGTGAACATATTATTTATATTAGCAATATAATGATATATTTCAAGGGTATTTCCCTCTCCTCTGATATTATTATTGGGTGGATAAATGTGCTAATCTTAAGACTCCTTAGCCGGTTTTATTATAAAAATGTAATAATATGCTAACTATTTACTCATTAAAAAATAACCGATTATATTTATTACCTTCTATATATGGATCAATATTTTTTAGTTCATATATGTACACAGAAACATATATTGCTGTAATTTCTATGACTCTATTCACTTTAATTGGTTTGATTTATATATTTTTTACCATTCTAACATAAACAGATCATCGATCTCACTCAACTATGCCATGTGGTACATATAAAGTTGCGCTATCTACAATGATTATATTTTTATTCACATCGTTTTGTTTTATTCTATTTCTTATATATTTAATAATTTTATTTCACTAGTCGCGATGATTTTTTGTAGTTTTATTTAATTCCCAGATGTTTAGTATTGTGTCGGGAAAACAATGATTTATATGTCCCCCCTTTTCTGGGTTAGGCAAATTTTTATTCCATTATATTCACTGCTTTTAAAAGTGCATGTGTGCAAAAGACTACAAGTTATTTATTGGTTTCCTGAACTGTAATGTGCATATCAAGTTATTGATTTTACTGCATATCCCAACAAACAACCCAATAAATAGTTTCAGAAATGCTAAGGTGCGAAGAAAATAAAGAATTATAGTCGAAGGGGATTCCAAGTGTAATTGGAATTTGGTCAGTGGAGAGAATATTGAGGAAAATTTTACATTTTATGTAGGTAATTTATAAAATATTATAAATCGTCCAGTTGGAATATTATATAATTTGTTGTATATATATAGAAGTGGTTCGAGATTTATATGTTTTATCTATCTGATAATACTTTCTATATTAATTTATTACATCCTTATTTTTAGAGTATTCATCACACAAATTCTAAACTAGAACGTTGTTAATCTCGGAACAATGTTAGAAGCTTATATATTTTTCTGGTTGTACTTTCCTTCGTCAATGTTGTTTAGCAACGAAATTTTATTAGCTTTTTAATAATTGTTTCATTACCAATATATATATATATATATATATATTATATAACAATTTATACAGGACAGCCGAGTCTTTATTTAAATATAAAAAAAATTGTACATTATATTGTACAAACTTATTTTGCAGAATGACTATTTATTCATTTAAATAATGTGAAATTTACTGTATTTGAGATTTTTTATTAGTGCAAAATATATTAAACAAAAAGTAATCGTGGTCTATCAGTTGAAGATATTAAATCTTTTTATACATTGTGGATAACCTTCAGTTATAGTGAGCGCAGAAAAACTATATTCTAGGTATACCATCCGTTTTCTTCTAAATAATTCAGCAAAATTAATGTTTAACAAGATTTATAAAAAAATATGCTTGAGGCTTCATTTGTCGACAGTATATACGACTCATTTGATATTATTTATTAGCAACTCTTATACTTCTAAGCGGCCGCCGCGAAATACTTCAAAAGCACAGAGGCTGCAGATCACACAAAAATAGAAATCTCTGCCGAATATAATATGTTTAGATGGAAAACTTATTTCTCCGAGACAATAATTCACCACTTTCCCTGAATACGTCAACTCAACATCAGACTATGAATATCATCTGCTGCGGGAAGACTCTCTGATTCAGAGCGCTATTTATAAATCCAACTACTGTTTCGTCTGGGATGCTGAGGACACCTTGACGCGGCGTGTAAAGTCACTTTTTTAGGGATTTATATGAGAGAGATAGAGCGAGGGTTAGGGGGTATCGATTCTGGGAATTAAGTTAGATCCTTCCTTTCCATTTTTAGGAAAATAACAGTTTTAGGAGTTCTGTTACTCGCTGACTAATTTTTCTTGGTCTGTGTTGTGTTCTTCTTTTGGCTCCCCCCGATTCCCATGATTCACCAGAAAAGAGTATGTGTGAAAGAGGGTATACTATAAATATCCCGATTCAAGTATTGTCATCGGAGGGACGTTTCTTACCAGTTTGTAATGGCCAACTTTAGATTGCTTGTTTACATGGGAAATGTAGGGTGACTCATGTATATAATATGGAGAAGTTACTTTATATAAATGACTGAACACTAATATAGTACTTTGGTTGCGGTTTTCTGTAATAACATGCTACAGTGCGGTATAGCTTTTAGAATAAGTAACATTGTAGTCATAATTTATCACGCGTTGTTTAATAACTGTTCAGTATAAACTTGTCTGTTGTATTGACAAAAGGTTTGGCATTGATCGAGTCGTTTTGATTATGTCAACATTTTCTGTAATAAGCCTGAGCTAACAATTATTGTTAGTGGCTTTGAACTTGTTTTTTTACAAAACTAAACGGGTTCAACCTTTCTTTATTTATTCACCTTATACGTTCCTTTACGATTACTATTAAGATTACCCAACCATCCCACAAATAGTTTTTGTAATTGAAACGTGCACAAAAAAGATGAAGTTTAATTTCGATATAATTTTAATCATTCAAATTATTTTGACAACAATTATGTTTTTAGACTTTTTGAAATATTAATATTTAAAATTATTACTTTTGAACTGCGTTTGAAAATTATTCTGTAACTCATAATTAGTAAAATTGTATTTAATTGTATGTACAGACGTTGGGCTAATCAATAATTTATTTCTAGTCTTGCTACGAATTTAATTATCCATTCCAATTATCTTGTAAGTGCCATTTCTTGCTTCTTCCTATTAAATATTTATTATAGATGCTCTCATTCTTGAACAATCTATCAATTGAGTTTTAAGTTATGTACAAAAGCGTCGCAATAATGATTTCATTAAAACACTGAATCACCTTATAATGAGGAATGTTTCATATATATTTTACATCAGTAAATATTTAATCAACTGTATATCACCTATTTTCCTTCAACTCAATTTTCTTTGATTTATGGTTTAATTTGAACCTAAAATGATAGATTTTTTGATTAATTTATACTAAAATTTACTCTGTTCATTTTACACAACCCAGGGTTACACATTTTCATAGATTTAATTATTTTAAAAAGTAACTTACATAAACGTTGTGATAAATACCTAATGAAACTCTGATAACTTTGTCGAAAAAATATTTATTGTTTAGTGTTTTATTCATAATATTAAGCAGGAATGTTTTGATTAAAATCATGTTATTTTTTTAATTTTCAACAGTTAAATTGAAAAGAAAACCGTTATTCTGATCATTTTAACTAGTTACAACGATAATCAAAATATGGAAGTTTTTCTAGTTTACATCATCAGCAATTTCATATATAAGACCAATACTGCAGCTTTTACTAATATGTCGATTATGCTATCATAAAGTAATTATCTGATAACTTGTGAACTTTAGAAATGAAAGTACAACTGAGTATAATATCTGAGCATAAGTTAAGACTGTCTATTGTGTTTTATATTTTAAAAATATTTGTAAATAGATTATTACCTAATTTTCAATGTTTAATAAAGTACAATACTGATATTTATACAGAATTTTTATTTTTACTGATGGACATTAATTAAATTTGATTTGTGTTTCATAACTATTTTTATATGGCTTAAAGCAATCTACAAAATTAATTGATGCAATCTACAAAATGAATTGAAGCAATTTACAAAACGAATTGAAGCAATCTATAAAATGAATTGATGCAATCTACAAAATGAATTGAAGCAATTTACAAAACGAATTGAAGCCACCTACAAAATGAATTGAAGCAATCTACAAAATGAATTGAAGCCATCTACAAAATGAATTGAAGCAATCTGCAAAATGATTTTTTCTATGTTGTATTTTAAATTTTAATCCAATACAATAATTTAAATTGCTCAGACACTCAGTTCTTTTATAGGTAATAAAATATTTTTGTGTATTATAATAATAAATATTTACTAAATGACTACTAATGACTATAAAAGACGCTCTTACAAATTAGTTAAAAATCAATTATTTTTCATTTCAATTTTTTATTTAAATTATATCTTACAAAATAAAGATAATGAAGTTGTTACAAAATTTATTTTTTCAACTCTGCTAATTTCATTTATACTTATAAAATGTTTACAATTTTGAACCTTTTTTGAATGAATCAATTAAAAAAATATTTTGTCCGTTTTTATTGCAGACTGCTAGTGGTCTCATGGTTGGGCTTGTCACTTGGGTACTGATCAAGAAGCAGGCCAAGGTTAATGAAATATTCGACTTACTTCTGGATCCCGCTATTCTCCTTTGTCTCTCTGGTAGGATCGATTTATATACAGTATACATTCATCCTTGCTTTATTTATATTTAATTGATTTTAATTTCTTTCAGGTTCAATTATATTCGTATTATCATTCTTCGGGTGTGTTGGATCACTTCGTGAAAATATTGTCTGTTTGAGAATTGTAAGTTTGAATGTATGGCTCAGCGAATTTCATTAAAAAATTTCTGATTAACGCGTTAGTTGCAAATGTTCTACTATTAAACATCACACTCATGGGTGTGAATGAGGCTATACACATATGTTCATTTTCACTTCTTCCATCCAGTTTTAGACATGGATCTAATTGTGCAATGTTTTAAAACACATTTTTTTACAATTTGAAAATTGTTTCGTATTGTTTTTTATCATTAGTAATTCGCCTTAATGTCCGTTAATATAGTGTCATTTGCTAATATTTTTATTGACCGACATATATATATATATGAGCGTTGTTTGTTATAGTTATAAACACGTTCTAATCCACAAGTAAAGATTTTGAGAGCTTGTTTCTTGATGTGAAGTGTAAATGATTCTTTAGTATCTATATCATTGTTATTATGTTATGATATTTATCTTTCGTCATCCTATATTCAGCCTAATTTATTCTCTTAGGGATGTCACTACATGATGTTCAATTTAAATAATATTATATATAGTGGTTTATATTGCACGCTTAGGAACCCGGTCGGTCTCCTTTTCTGCTCACACATGCACCTGTCTTTTTATTCAGTTTCATATCAGTTTGAGCGTTCTGCTTCTACTCGAAATGGTTCTCGGTGTCCTTGTGTTTGTCCTCTTTTACGCGCGCGATATTCGAAACGCGCTGACTTCCCTTAACCCCGAAACATCACTTATGAAAGCGCTCATCAAATATCGGGAAACTGAACAAGCTGATTTTCAAGATTTGATCAACATTGTCCAGCGCAAGGTGAGGATTGATTGATTGTTGACGCTATATGATCTTTGTGAAATTCGGAGCTGCATTTGTTATGAACATAATAATAATTTATTATTGTCTGTTATAAGCTATACCTTTGATCCAGAACAGTTTCATATTTTATAGTAACGAATAGAATACAGGATTGTCAGCTGGGTGTTATTTACTATATTATCATTTACTAAAATTGTAAATTAAGGGATAACAAACTTCTTAAATTTCCAATATATAAAAATGTATGACAGAGCAGCAGTTGTCTAGTATATTTATCTTGTATTTCTTATGATTATCATTTCCATTATGCCGTACTCATATTATGGCCACAAATACTCCTGTTACTGTAATTAAATATATTAGCAACTGATGCTCACGCATGTTCAAAATCCGAGTTCGACTCTTGCTCAAGACAACATGATATGGTGCTGTATGTATGTGTTAAACTTGAAATTGAAATGTGATTTTCACTGAAAATTAAAAACACCGACCACATGTTTTAACAATCAAAGCACAATTAAGTGTCTATAGGATAGCTGCTTTTCGCGCTGACCGTATTCTCGCTCTCCCTGCCTCCCATATCGCAATCCAGTTCAAGTGTTGCGGGGTACGCTCCGGGGACGAGGGGTTCAGGGATTGGCAGCAGAACGTTAACTTTAACTGTACACATTCCAATCCATTACCCGAGAGCTGTGGAGTCCCCTTCTCTTGCTGTATACAGGTTAGTGGATCCCTGGAGCGATAATATCCCCGATATTTTCACAAATTTCCTTCGGCGTGTGATGCGCTTTTCCTGGGGTATCTTTCTGACATTTTTTTAGTTTTGAAGATTCTGAGAAAAATGGTATGAAACCCGCCAAAAGTTTCCACACAAGTGTGATGCCAAATGTTGTCATTTTAGATTCCATAAATTGAGATATTAGATGACGAAATCGTGCTATTATTTTAGCGATTTTATATAATTTTCCGATAACTTAAATAGTTAAAAAAAAATTATTATTTATAATTGTGGATCGATATGGTTGGTTTATCATTTATATAGAATATTATATGAAATTTCCATTAGAATTTCACATTGGTTGTTTATACCGAAAAAATACAAGAAATAGTCTAAACTTCAGAAATAATTTTTTCATTTGAGCTTTTTTAAGTACCAGTATCAACTCTGCCATTGCAATAATAATTTCGGGTAAATATTTTTTACAACAAAATTATTTGTAGATAATCGATTGTGAGATTCCCCTTTCAGTATCGCAGATTCGTAATTGTCGTGATTGTTAATTGTTCCTTTTGCCTCTAGTTAAAGTAGTTCTAACAATGCGCTTTCTCATCTGTGAATAGTGTTACGTTTAAAAAAAAATCAATTATATTTTAAAATTGAAACTATTCCCTAGTAAATGCATTTATACCTATATAATGACAAAATGAATCTCAAAGAAGAGTGGGCCTATCTATTTTTTTCAACGTTATATGGCTATCAATCATGTACTGCGCTGTTAATTATATATAAACATGACTAATATACATTTATTTCCAGGTACAATATATGATATTATATGGAATGATAGACTGTGATTGTATATTATTTGTAAAACAAAAGTTATAGTGAAAACGTTTTATAAATCATTTAACTGAAACTATTATAAAGATCACGCTCTATTTGTAATTACAATATTGTGTCAGTTGATGAATAATATTCAAATTAAATCAAACGAACCAAACTTTTTCATTTAAGCTAGAATATTTTAAATTAATGATTGTATTTTTTTTGAAAACCGCAATTGTTTTTATTGGAGTGATGAATTGGTCAGTTTCACTATAATAGTTGCTATTGTTTTCTCATTTTCCAGAATAAACGTGTTTTAAACCTTCAGTGTGGCTACCATACAACGGATCAACCAGTAAGTATTTTATTTAAAGCACGGTTTAATACTTTCTGGACACTGTCATAGATTGGCTATAAAAACAGATCATAGACCTAATCGCCGAATACGTCAGAAGTTATTTATTTCTATTGAAATTAAGTCATTGACATATTTAATTTAGATTTCTATTGACCACTTCTTTTTGCATTTTTGAATATGTTTAATACATTTATTATTTAAGAGGAACCATTATTTCGAATATTTTAGCGTAATTGTAACTCTTGTTATTGCAGCCACTTCATTAAAAGTTTAATTTATTTACAATAATTATCTTTCAATAATTTTATAAGCGAATCACATTTGTATTTTTTATTGTGGCATTGCTGCTGTTCAATGTATTGTGTACGAAAGTTAAATTAAATATTCCGAGAGATTTAGTGACATTATATTCAACCACACAAAAAAGTCCTGTGTTTATAACTACAGTCATTATTATTTAAATAACTCTTGACTGGATATATATATTGATTATTGTTGAACAATAGAATGCTTTTTTACCTTGCATTGTTATTTTGACAATTGGTTTTTAATAACTTCATCAAAATGAGCTATACTACATAGTGTAATAATGCTGTTCTCAAAATTTTAATAAATTAAAGCCTAGTACACAACAAAGGGAACTCAACAGTTCCGATGCTCTTATCTGGCAACGCCGATGAGAGGGAACGGAACCATTTAGTTCCAAATACTTCCTTGTTCACACCAAGAATAGGCAACACAACAGACTGTTCCGTTGCTTCGGTGTGACCAGGTAGATTCGAGCAACTATTTGGTTGCCGGTAGAATTAGACATCTCGAAAATAATTGAAGAAAATGGCACCTACTTTATAGGTATATCCTTTTTCAAGGTATACGTAAAAGAATGCTTGGTTCACGTGGGAAATCGATATATCACTGTATAAATAATCCTTATTTTGCAAACTATTGCGAATGCTAAAAAGCGCTAAGTATTTTTCTCCATATCCAAAACTATTGTAAGTATTTACAACATCCCCACTTCCTTGCTTTTAACCAGTAAAAAAATGCATCCAATCCTATCTATGGAAATCCTATTGTAGAATTCCATTTGTAAAGGGGAAAATTTTCTTAAATTTATGGAAACTGTTCCGTTATAGTGGATTTGCCAGATAAGAGGAACGGAACTGTTGAATTCCTATAGTGTGTACTGGGCTTAATATTTTGCTGTGTACCGGGGTTTAAGATGTTAACAAGATACATAAATATATATTGAGTTAATAATTTAATATTTTGTGATCATCTATTTAAACATTTGTATTGCAATTGAACGAAGAAATAGAGTCAACGGAATATTAAAAGAAAATATTCGAGTAACAAATAACTACGTGCAGAGTATTCAAATATTCAAAAACTCGCGCTTGTCTATAACATAATTCATAAAAAAATTATCAGACACATTTTGTAGGTTTATTGGGAAATTTAATGTTATGGGTGATTGGGAGATGTGCTTCATGCTCAGTTACGTACTACTGGGTCTGTTGGTTTTCATGGTTGTTAAGGCCATTATAGCACAGTGGTCACTTTTTAAACTGTTGGTTCAATTAAATATTTTTCTTGATAATTTGTGTTATTTATTACAACTTAAAATGTGATTTTATTATATATTTCATGTTTGCTTAGAACAAGATAAATTACCTGATATGTACTTCACACAAGCTGTAAGGGTTGTCGAAAAATCGAAAAAATGAAGTTTACCTATTTTAAATGAACGTTATAAAATGCAACAGCAGATATCCTAAAATGTGTATCTCTGTAATTGACGTCGTTACATTTTAGTCATAAATGTTATGATATGATTTAATAATATAGTAGATCAACATGTAACAACACTGCGCAAAGTACCAATTTTGTTCCCGCATGGAAAGTTGAATTAAGATCGCCTTATGTAGATTAAAATGTTCCTTTAGTTAATATTGTAACATCCGCCCTCTTCCCCCCCCCCATCCCGCATCTTCCATTAAGGTCCTTTGATGGTTTTGAAGCTTGACGGTTCTATATACTTATACATAAGGGATGCAATAATTATACGCAGTACAATTAGATAATTTTAATTAATAAATTATTACTTTTGTACGAAGTAGTCAAGGGTCTCATTAGTATTTTTTTCCTTTTAATATATGGTAATAATACAATGCATTAATTTACAGCTTAGTATACATTCTTTCAGTATTTTTATAATAATAAGGTTTTGCATGGTATTAAGTATTAATATGGTATTAATTATTATTATAATATGTGTTAATGTCACTGTATTAATATGGTTAATTGAAGTAATATATTGCTTGGAAAAAGTCAACTGTCATTAAAAATTTCTAGTTTAATTCTATTGTGTGTCTTTTGAGTGGAATGAGTTGTAACCGCCATGCAGCTTCAGTTAGGAGAATAAACAGTAAAATTATACCTATATATTCACCAATAGATAGTAATAGATGACTAATTGGAAATACGATATAAATACAATGCAAGCCTTTGCTCGTGTTATTGACACTGCTAAACTTACCAACTTCGTAAAAGAACTGTATTTATATGATATTTTGTCGGCCTACTCATATATAATTGAATGATGATTTATTTTGAAAGAAGTGAAAAGGAATTAAATCATTTTTTTAGTTGAAATTAAACTTATCAAAAATTCTTTAGACAATAAAAACAATATTTTATGAATATGTTTACATGAAACTTATGTGTTTTTCATTGTTGCGTAGCTTACGTTGAATTACTAGACAGTATTAACCTAGCCAAAAGTATTAACCATGTAAAAAAAGTGAAATACATTCAAATTTATCAAACATGGTATCTTTCGCGTACCATTCTTCATAATTTTATATATCACATAACTCTGAGATGGGGGGAGGGGTATAGAGACAATTCAAGTAACCGCTACAAAAATGATATAAGATTCAGATACAAAAAATACACTAACAATATTTATTTATTTTTATTAAACAAATAGAAAAAAACTGTAGGGGCTTTTATTTGTTGTGTTTAGTATGTACAGTATGTATGTATGTATGCAATGTATAGCCTATATATATATATTGTGATTTATGGACATATGTATTTGATATACCTATATGTTCAAGTATTTTACTATATTATGCTTAGACCAAGAATAAATTTAAGTTATTTAAATTAATTATAATTTAATTAAATAGTTAAATAAAAATATTGTCTGTCTGTTATGTATATTATATATATATGTGTTTCTTTCTTTCAGGTAGCCAAAGTAAAAGACAAAATCTATACACGTGGATGTGTCCAGGGGTTCGCCCTTTGGGTTGAGACAAATGCTGTTATCGTAGGAGGCATTTGCTTCGGCATTGTTGTACCACAGGTGAGCTGACCATGCAGCTAACCTCTGTTCTCCATGTATGCGAGAACTTAATTGGAATATTAAATTATAGATATTTTCGATAAGTTTCGTACTAGTACTAGACAGACAGCTAACATCGTCTTCGAAAACCTCATTACGGTATTCTTAAATTAATAAAATTTAATCACTTTGATAACTTGTATTTTGTAATCAGAATAGGACGAAAAATTATGTATTTTATTAATTTTAATTTTGAAGATGTTTATTCGTTTTACCTTTCTTTCGTCTGCTGTCTCACATAGAGCAATTAAAACATGTTGACATTAAATTTTATTTTTTTCTCTATTATTTTAAGCATTACATGGTTATGAAATAAATTAATTTTGTTAATATAAAATAGTTACGATATATTATTATTGCTGGGTTACGCTTCTTGCTTATCCCTTATATTGTGTGCATTATATTATAGTTGACAGAATCTCTTCTTTTTGACATTTTAAAGTGGTGCTATTAATGTTCTTCGCCGTGAAATATACCAAATTTAAGATTAAAACCATATTTACTAAATAAAATATTTTAAAGTTGTAAAATTATCAAATCTAAAGTTCTGGTGTTTTGCCGATAAGAAGATTGTGAACCATGTTTCGACGAGATACTTTACGCTCTTTTTTAACTGTCTTCCCAGGCAATTGCCATCTGCCTCGCTTGCATTCTCGTCGATCAAATTCGCCTCCAGAGAGCGCGTTGGAAACGGGTAGGTTTCACCGAGGACGATGTCAATGCCAACGCTGAATACACCGAAACCTACACACTGATTTGACTGAATTATTGTTTCCGTATGGTAGTTACTGGTGTTGCATGCCCGATGGGTTCAAGTGTTGAACATGGTCACTCACTGTGTTACTGTTGTTCATTAGTATTATATATACAGGCAGCCGTCTCTTGTACATATTATTATATTTATAATCAAATCGAACAAATTCCACCTTTTTTGTTGTTTTAAATTATATTGGGATGTTTTTTAAAGTGGATATAAGCTGCTTATAAGTTTCTAGTCAAACTCTTTATAAAAAGTCACTTCAACTCGTACAAAGCGCACAATTCATAAACCACCATTTTTACGCATCCGTGTTTTTTTGCTGTATATAAGAAACATTATCAACCCACATTTTGTACACACGGAATTCATTCGCATTCTGTTCCCATCCTTGATTTGTAAATAATGTGTACCGTAGTGTACCATCATTTTTGTATCATTTTATTATAATGTCCGTGTTTGAATATTTTATAGTGAAAAGGTTGTAACCATTTTATCATTTTCTGAAATGATTTCTATTGAAAAAGCGAACACTTGATTTATACCATAGTCACATCTGAATATATTTTATGGCATCCATTTCACCCATTTTCAATAATTTACGTATCTATATCTATATATAGTTACAGGAAAATTTTGTTTCTATGTAGTGAATATTGTTATATTTGATATTTCAAGACCACAAGTCTTTTAAGCGATTGCGTTATTTAATATTTATTAAATTACCTATCCCAAGATTATCCTTGCTATTCAATAATTGGATCATCACATGTATGATAGTCAAAATTATTATATGCTTCATTTTAATACATACGTCATTTCTTTATTTTCTCCGTCGTTACCAATTAGAGGTTGTATTGAATGAATGGGAGATCGAGTTTGCAATTTACGTAGCCTATACAAACACGTTTATACATACACAATTTAAAAATGCGGATAAGAGATAAATTATTAAAACCATCATAATATTCAATGAACAATTAGGTAAAGATATATTATTTAAAAAAATATTTTTGTTAGTTTTTATCGATTATTTACAATAATCTCAACATTTTATTGCGAATTTTATACTAATGGAAAAGTGACCAATAGTGCAATGTGATGTAAAATATCAATGCACCCTAAATTTATCTGTGTATGTATTTTAGGTAGAAACATAAATCATATAACGGCCCCTCATTAACCGCCAGCAAACTATTTTTAGTGCATTTAAATATTTGTTTGGATTGTATATATATTAATCTATCGATTGTGTATTACATACAAGTAACTAAACATTATTTTGTACATAGCAACATATTTTTCATTAATGTATAAAATATATGATGTTTACTATTTATGTTGCTATACACACAATGCTCTCGACACTTTTTAGTAGTTGTTTCGTATTTAAGTTGCTATGAATAGTCTAGAATGCATAGTGTTAGGATGTATAGTGCATGACATATTAATATGTTTGGTGTATTGCTTTTCGTATTTTATTTTAATGCATTGTATATATTATTAGTGGACTCCGCGCCGATCGTAAATAAAAGTTATGATAGTATTCCAAATAGAGTTTTTCTAAATTATATTGAATACTATATTATGGTGATTGGAATTCTATACATGATGGGATTCGAATGTTGGGAATCTGCACATGTTACCAATTGGATTGGTTAAAATTTGCAATAATTTAAATATATTTCCCGTTCTTCAAAGTTGTTAATTCTTAATTTAATAATATATTGGTAATATATTCAATGATAAAAATGAAATTTTTATTCATGGTATCCTCTTTTAAGAAACTCCCAAAAATCGTAGACTTCTAATGTTTTTATTATACTACTCTGTATTCTTAATAGTAGGAAGTTGTGCTAATAAAGAATATTTTAACTAATAAACGCTTTAAATTGATGAATTAATGAATTGATAACATTTACGGAAAAGTTCTGTTGAATATTACATTATTTATATTCTTTTATATTTATTCCATTTGTATCAAAAACATACAATTAGAATATAATATTCAACAACACTATTATTTCTAATCAATTAAAAGTTTTTAATGCTATCAAAAATGCTATAATTGTATATATAATGCTATAATTAAATAATAATAATTTATTACTTCATATTTTTTGGAGAGCATTCATCACTGTTTTGTTGCATTTAACAGAAATTAATAAGTTTTTATTTAATAATTAGTATTAATTAACACTGTACTGTATATTACCACCGGATAGAATGAGTTAAAATAACGTATTTTTTAAAAATGACTATGGCAGAACGAGCACCATTTGTGGAATGTAACTTTTAGAGAGGTAACCACATAGATTTAAACATTTACTAACGTAACAATTAGATGATTAGTTTTTCTGCCTATATATGGTCTTATATATTACCTTTAAAAATATTTATATACCTTTATTTATTATATATATATATTTAACCTACTTGTATAATAGCAACGTAAATAGTGTTTCACATTCTGTTGATAAGGTTTTATGTAATAGATAAGTCGTTCTTTTCAAAACTAATTGTCGATTTATGCTAGTTTTATGCGTAAACATACATACATACATGTTTTAAAACACTATAAAAAATTAATGGCTTTACAAGTATTATTTTTCATGAAATAACTATTTTCCTGGAATTGGAATTATATTTTCAGTTCATAATATTTTATTCTTTTTTTAATTTTATTTTATTCATATTTTGTAATTTAAATGTTTTCAATTAATATGTTTCATTAAGTTATTGTAATATAAAATTCCTTGAAAAAGCGAACAACGAAACCGGTCGGAAAAAATTGCTATTTTTCTGAAACGTGCTATTTTGACAACTTTTATTTATTAAGCCGTTATTAATAAAGTTGATTTCAATTAATCTTTATTCCCCGCGATTGAAAAATATTGTTGACTATTAATTTTATGATGCTAAATATGTAAAATTTTAATATTGATATTAATCCCGGCGATTCAAAATGGTAATAACATTATTTCTGGCCATACAAAAATAATAAAATTGAAATCAATATACAGCAAATATGTATATGATAACTAACTGATTAAAGGATTTCAATGATCAGAATCTATGAGCTGCAGGCGAGTAGATTATGTATATCATTGAAATCCGATAATCAGTTAGTTTACCATATATAACTAACTTTAAATAGTTTAAAATAAAAATCGAAATATTTGAATAATAATTCATAATTAATCATAATTATTATAATAATTCAGTTAACTGGTCTTATAAGCAGAAATTATGTCGGATATAGGTGACAACTTCTTTGACGATATTTTAATTTTACAAAGTATGTTAGAAGATGATTCAATTAAACTTCCAATTCCATCTCGATTTGTTCCAACTACGTCGGATTCGATACAAAAGGACATTGAAAATGCAATTCCCAAAGCAACAAAGGCAAAAGAGCAATGGGCAATGAAAATTTTCCGAAGTTGGCTGCACGATTGGAGAGTGAGGTTTGACGGTATTAAGGTTTTAAAAGAAATCGAGGAATTTACACCATCTGATCTAAATTTCTGTCTTAATTTCTTTTATGCAGAAATC
>JAUZND010027460.1:0-23685 GCA_034780555.1 Coelogynopora nodosa
GCCACTTGGGGCTTCTACAGGCTTAAAAAATAAATTTTTGACACGTATAATTAATTATAAATGATAAGCAAATCAACTGTCGAAACACTTAATTTTACTGATTAGGTATCGATTATTATCGATTATCGATTATCTACTTGCTGAAATACTGCAGGTATAAGGCATATAAGATATATAAGTATAATAACCTGTTTTTATTTATAGTTGTTTATAGCGAAATCATGTCGCTAAAATATTAATGTAAATATTCAGTTCCAAAGGCTCTGTTCCATTTCTAAAATTAATTTTTAAACTCGATTTCTGAAATGTGGAAAAATATCAAAAGGCCACATATGTCCCGATATGTTCTATATATATATATATATATAGTATAACTCACTTTGTTCAGATTGCACTAGAAATGTATTTAACAAAAGCTTAGTCAAATCAAATCAAAAGCAAGGGTTTTGTTCGAAAATATTATTATGTTAACATAAGTTGTATTCGAATATCGACGTTGAATGACAATTGTCGACATATTTGATTTGTTTCCAATAGAACTGTACCTAAATTAAATGTCACTTTTAATTGCCTTTCGTCATGTTTATTTTATTTTATAATATAATTTTATAAAATTAAACGATTTCAAAAAGTGAATAAAACAGACACCGATATTGTTTGTTTGTAATTATTATTAATTTATTTTTGATGATTTCGCGTAAATCTATAAAATAATCAATTCTTGATTGATTGAATAATTTAAATGAGATTTATATTTTGACTAACATTAATATTAATAAAACATGTTTAAGATAGATACTTGGATATTTGACTTCATTCACTAAATTATGCATGTTCCAATTAACGCACGTTTTTCCGTCGATATGTGACGTCTATATATATATATATATGTGTCAAACTTAGCTATTCCACTATTTTAGGTTGTAAACTTTAAAAAATTACCGACACATGTGAAAAGATATTCCCCCAAATAAATCGCGACAACTTACATCAAGTCCTCTCTCTCTTTCTCTCTCTCTCACTCTTACTTTCATCTAGTGCATTGACAAAAAGCAATTATAAATAATATACACATATATATATATATACTATATGACCGATGTATAAATGCGTACGCGAAACAACTTCCACCAATTATCAGTTCAAATCGCTTTCACTCTATGGGGGGTTTGCTCCCAAATTTAAATGTCATTTCTCCACTGTAGGGGACAAATAGTTCGGGCAGTCTGAGAGAGAGTTATGCCTGGGTCCTCACCCGACATCCCCACCGTCCCCTACTGGGCAATTAATTTCGCATCCTTTGATTTCTTCTGTGAGAGATCAATGGAATAATTTGCCCTGACGTTCTCTCATTAACCGAATGCAATTTGGAAAAGTGGAGTTGCAGAGTCGGAGCCGTCATCGGGCGCTCTCTCTCTCTCTCTCTCTCTCTCTCTCTCTTGCACGCCGTGACCATTTTGTAGAATAAATTGCACCTTGTTGAACAGCGAACATTTTATATGAATTTTTGTCAGGGTTGGATTGATGCATGTAATAATATACGAATCTATTTTGTAATGAGTTATACAAAGAAGATATGAAAGATAAATTGTTGTCTATTTTAATCGGTCTCCATCAATCCTCTCTTTTTTGTCCTCCTTTGAGACATCAACTTTTTGAGTAAGAAAGTTAGATTGTGATTCAATGAATTCCCGAAAGAAAATTAGTTGAATTCAATGACAAATTGACCCGATTTTAATCTATGATTGCTTAAAAAAGTATGGAGTTTATAATGGACAAAGATCGTCCGCATTAAATGTTCTTTTCTCAAACAATACAAAAAAAAGTTTAAGAGTTTTAGAGCATGGGAAAACATATAAAAGCTATGTTAAAAAAGCTTGAACTGAGAAATATATTTTACTTGTATTTTTACTTTAATATTATATTTTATGTTTCTACACAAGTATGCTATATATATGCGTATCCCGGTCAAAACCCTTCTAATTATATATACATTTGTATATAAATATATCTATCTATGGGACGGGGGGGGGGGGGGGGGGTTAAAATACCGAGGTCTACGCATTTATGAAAAATAGATCCTTTTTTATAATTAATTACGCCCCGTTATCCATGTCATGTGTTGAAGCAGTATATAAACAGTTTTTTGGAGACATGGGGGATAAACAGGCAACCCCAGTCAACCTCTCCGAGCGAGGGCAAGCTATCTGAAATCACAGTTTGATAGGCTCCGTGTTACATGTAAAACTAGCCCTTTCGCCTAAATAATTCGTACAAGAACAAGGAAGTCACGGAAGCATACATATACGTATATATCTTTATTTATTGAGGTTAAACTATTTTAGATAGCCTATATATAGGATGTAATGATAGCTGGTACACATGAGGGGTGAAAATATATTTTTTAATTCGTCTGTCCTCAAGTATATAAAGAATTTATGTGTCAATGTTAGGGGCTGTCGCCCTACTTCTTTATTAGTTGAATAAACAAGCCTAATATGCGTTGAAGATTATGAATTACAATATATAGGATTTATGGTTTATATATAAACTATAAAAGAATATTATTAATATTAATATTGAGATCATTACATAGAAATTGCTTATTATACAGTATATAATATAAATGAAATTCTATCTGGTACTTATTTCGGAGCGTTCATTAAGACTAAACAGAATATTACAAATGCATTAACAGCAAGTATAGGAATTGGAGATACATATATAGTCTCGGTTTAAAAAAAATAGATGTTTTAGAATTTTATTATATCATTTCAAACTACTTCAAACTATCTTTTCAAATATATAGGAGACTCTAGCCTATATGAAACTATTCATATATACACACTATATATATATATACACCCTATCGGTACGCATAAATCCCGTGATTATGATAAAATAAAATAACGCAATGCAATGCAGAGTGCAATAAGTTTTAAAACTATAATATTGCACATAATGAAAATTGTATTTACGTAAAAATGATATGTTTAGTTTTAAAATATTTCGTATGTAAAGCTATCACATACTTCACAGTCCCGCCTCCAGGCGTATAACACTTGGAAGCTTCAAGCGTACACTTTTCATTTTGTGCCCCTCTCTCTGAACAAAGTTAAATTCCTATTAAAGTCCCTACTTAAAAATATATGTTTTACTATATGCCGCCCCTCTAGAAATTAACGTACATATTTTGGAAGGCTGCGGGCTCGCGCCTACTTCAAACAGAAATGTTTACTATACAATAAGTCTGTACTTCTGATTATACTCATAGGTATATGTATGGTATGGACGCAAATTTGAGAGAGTACACAAAGTTGACAACGTACAGATACTGGTAAGATCAGGTTGACACAATTAACGGCAAGTAAAATCATTTCAAAAGTTTCGCTTTATTCACATTTATCAGAACAAACGTTATTAGCGCTTAATCATTTCACGATAGACAGGACAAATAGATTCCGGGCAGATTTCACACCGCGTTCTCGTTGTCCTAGAGCAAACACGGCACCTCGAAACTATCGAAGCTACCTGTGGAAGATATGGCCGGGGAGGGAAGAAGTGTGCTGATGAAGTGATTGCATGGCTGAATCGATGAATGTTCGAATATGAATTCTTGGTATATCGTTCAACCAGAGCATATAGGCCAGGTACTTCCACAGGTTCCTTTCGCGACTTTCTGTAGCCCACACGGTTCATTTGAATAAATCCGGCCATATTATTAACAACAACATTGATCATTTAGAGAAAAAAATCAACAATGACTAGCGAACTGTTTTACAAACACAAGAAAATGCAACTATACTCCCGTCTGGTCGACTCCTCTTTTTCCGGCATTGTAATCTGTTATCATTGTGAGTTTTATTTTTTCGTCAATTTTAATCTCGCCGCTTCCATGTGACCAGCTCAAACGAAGGACTCTGTAATTCCGTTTGGCAATGTACGAAACCATTGTAATTTTTTATTGACATTGTCATAAATGAACAAACTTGAATTCAGTGGCGGATTCTTTGTTCGTAGTACAGGGGTATTTCTCGAATGTGGCGTCTTATCGTACCCAATTGTGTCAATCCATTGGACTGCATTCCAAAGTATGCGACGTAAAAAAGTTATCGGTTACTATAATATTACATTGGAAATTGAAGAAAGGTGTAAAATACTATGCACCAAAAAATCTTTTGAATTGATTATAACGTTCGGAAATTGTAATTTAACATTTGTTACAAAATGTAACATGCCTTAACACAACAGCTGAACAAAACCTTCACATTTCTTTCGCATAGTAGTTAGAGTCATGAAGTGTTACATGTGAGCAGATGTGAGTATAAATCATCACGTTGGTTTGAAGGTTCCAGTAAATAACACTTATTATAATTCATTTTATTCACAATTGAATCAAACGTGTTACTAAATGTAGATCCCCGTATATATGTAGATTATACACCGATAAGGGTTAAATAATTGTATACCAAAGCTAATGATATTAATATATTTAGTAAGCAGTTTTATACTAGTTTTTAATATTTCTTGTATATATATCATGACTAATTATATTATTAGTTATACTTGTTGTATATTATACTTGTTGACTGACTGACGATATGTCATGATGTAATGATGATATCAATTTTCTGTGATAATTAATTTTAATTACATGTGATTCGATTCTCTGACTATTATTTCAGATTTGTGTATCATTTAGATATTAACAAATACATATATATAAAAACATCAAATACAACTTGACACTACAGGAAATAGAAAAATAAAAATGTATTCTTCAAGTTTCGAATGTTCATTATTTCTTCCTATAATTATAATATATTCAAATTCTATATACCATTCGTTTATTACTAGATACAAAATATAAAAATCTTTTGCATCAATTCCTAAAAAAAATCATTAAAAAAGGTAATGAAATTCAATCATTTCATGATTAACGTGCATGTTTAAAATATTATTGAAAAATATATAATTGGAACGTGTGTGCCAAATTGTACAAACTTTCTTTGATGCTGTATGATCATATATAATGTATATAAGGATATAATTGTATAACGCTTTAAGTATCCACAATAAAAATACAACTATTTAAAACCTATAAACTGAACCTGATCGAAGATTTTTACTTCAAAATTATTTCAGGAAGTATTTTTAACTATATTCAATTATTTATTTATTTATTTATTTATTTACAAGATATCGTTTAGAATTATGCAAATAATTAAATACACAAATGTTTATATGCACATTCATGAAAAAATTACATCCTGCTTATATAGGCACAGCTTGTTATACATATACATTGTATGTATAACAATTGTGTCCCGTAATAATAAAAGTTGCCATGAATCCAGAAACTGACTCAATTAAATAATTAATTAAAATATATATTGTATATAAATAAGAGATAGTAAAAACAAATATTCCAATAATATTTATAAACTTATATATTTACTTTTATAATATAATATAATTTTATTTTATTCGAATGCAGTAAAGTACAGATTAGTTTGTTTTCATATTTATATGAGCGTCCAATCATGTTTAAGTTAATGATGATTTTTAAATCTATCTATATAAAAAAATCTACATTAGAACCGTTCTATTTTTTCTTTCTGACAAATCTTTAATTGTGGACGACACCGCATCACCCTTCCTCTCAGCTTTAATAACCACGCTCCTCCCTGGAACAGCACATGCATACGAGGTCCTCTATTTTTGTATATCAGAGACAGAGAACGATATTTAGTCTCGTCTCAATGCGTCTCATCATGGGTAAACTCTCGACCACCAAGTAATTTACTAATTGTGATTTTGTAGGATACTTCATGTTTATATGTACACTCAACGACTTCAAAATTATAGACGCAAATAAATAAATAATACACACACCGTTCATTTCAAGGAAATATATCCCTGATCGTAGAATAATTATGAAATGGTGGAAGATAATATGACGCTTTTCTTATAAGATTGCCATAAACATGGAACAGTGGGGCCCCGGCGGGGATGCCAAATCATAGAGGCTATAATTATATAGACGGGTGACAGATGCCAGCAACCACATGTTTTGTCATCTTCAGATTAATGGGTTGTCCGGCCGATGCCATGGCACGTCGTGTCTTGGTGATATCCGAATCTTGCAGCTGCGGCAACCATGTTACTAGCCACATCTAGCTATATATACAATATATATGTATGTATATAATATAAATTAGGTAATGATTGGATTAGAGGAGTATGTTGTCGATGGGTCATTAATAAAAGAGGAACATCATTTTGAAATAGGCTTCACATGATTATTTCTCTATGTAAACTGCCAGGTATAGAATATTAGGTTGTATAATCTCTAAGCACGAGTGGTTTTCTGTGTCGAGAATTGTGGGAATCTGTTTTAGATTTTCTTGTATATAGTTTTATAATTCCGATGTGTGTATACCACAAATTAAATGAATTTATTTAAAAATAGATTTTTTGTTAAGGCTGGATTTAAAAAAAATATTTAAATTGTTTTTTTAATTTTATTTTTTGTAAAATAATTCGTTTTTTTATTTTATCAATTTTAGTAAGTTAAATGTATGTACTATATAGTAACCCCCTAAATATTTAAAAGTGATTTAATTATATATACTGATTAAGTAAATTGCTAATGTACTGCATATCTTTATTTAGTTAATTTTTCAAATTTTGAAAAGCTTAGAAGGCCTGACTTTAATGCAAACAAACGAAAAGGTGACTAAAATACAACTTTGAAATGAACAATTGTCGAAAGGTAAATTATCCCGCTTTCGATGGATATTTCGTAGACGTTGATTTGATTCAATTGAGAAAGTTGTTTTAATAAGTTTTAGTATTTTATACCTTTCTGGCTATCTGTCAGTATAAATCATCAAATTGCAACAGCTTATATTGCAATTTTTGAAGTTGACAACCGTCCCTCGAAAGCGTGTTTAATGACACAGAAAGCCATATATTATAATGACTTACGTATATGACTTACATATGACTTGCATATTATAATACTTGTAATTTCTTTCTAATTCTATAAATCATTCTGTGAGTCATTCTGGCTACAAGACTGTGGGATATTCATGAACTATACATGATTATAATCTAAATGTAATGAATGTTTTGGACTGACTGGGTATATAGTAAACATCCAATTAAGCTATTAATATCAATTTTTTAATAAAATTGTATTGAATGAAAATATAGTGAAACTGTGTTTACATTTTCTGATATTGTAAATGACTGAATACTTTTTTGTATTTTATATAGATAAATAAATGTTTATTTTATTTAATAATAAAAGAAGATCAACATAGTTATTGCTACCAAATAACTACAATGTACAATGTATATATAGCTAGCAAAAGAGGGCACGACACGGTTATTGTGACTTTATTTATGACTTTATCGATTAATATTAATTATATAATGTTTTTTCTCTAACCGACATGGAAATCCGACATAATATTGTAATTGCTAAACTAAAAACAAAACTATAATTTTGTTATTTTATATTTTCAGTGAAATAGATATAGTGACTAATACCGGCACATTTCTTAACTAGAAAAATTATTTTAACATATTCCATAAATGGCGCATAAATATGGCGCATAAATGGCCGCCCCATAAATCACTTTATGCTGTAAAATATGTGTTTAATATAGAATTAAAACAAAACTTTATATGATAAATAACAATACAAGGAAAAGTATTTTGAAATACTTTATGTTTAACATAAACAAATGAATCTTTAATTAAATTTATTTTTTAAAGAAGAAACACTAACTAATGTATAATTATTGTTTTACATTGAATGCGATTTCTTTCTGAAAACAAAATTTGACAATATTTAAAACTCCCCTATCTACATTCATCCAGGGACAGTATATTCCATAACGGGAAATGTATGTATGTCTTTCAATAATACCTACCAAGTTTCTGCAAAAATGGTTGACATGTGTTTACATAGACATATCAGCTGCGTAAAACGTACGACCAAAGTGAATAGGCCACTTTAAAACGATATCACCTGAAACCACCACACAATTGATATATATATATGCGAAAAGCAATTAGGACCAATACATAATCCATTAGACATGTAGAAGTGCCCCCTTGAATAGCCGCAGTTACACCCGTATCCCACAAGCAATAAGGCATGCCGGGTATATACATAGTATAGAGATAGTGCCGGCAACCTCTTAATAAAAACTGTTATCAAAAACACTTGTTTAGTTACTTTGCAATTAGTTTCGTCAATCATCCGCAACTGCTGCGGTCTTCTAAACATTCTTCAATTCGCGCATATTTTCTGGGTTGTCTAGTAAGTTTGCCTGTTCAAGTTTATAGTGGATAAGGAAGAACGCTTTCGACCATACAACACAGTTGGTTAAATTTGTGGTTTAGATTATAAAAGATATGATATACTCAATACCATATCATATTATATGTTATCTAAAATATTAACAGTGAGGTCAAATTGACGTAAATATTTGGTTAATACTCGTGCTTTTAAACTAATAAAATATGATCAACTGAAAGTTTGTTTTGATTTGTAACATTTTGAAATGGTGCCTATATATTTTATGTTGTAATAAAATGATATTCTCAAAATGTAGTAGCATAAATTAGTTTTGTTTATATTTTAATAATTTAAAATATTAAGTAAAAATATTTTAAACGTTTTTATTTTTTTTTCACTTATTTATGATATATTTAAGCACTTTTAAAATTGATAATTCCAATCACTAATTTCACAATTTCATATGTTATCAATATGAATGATATAGTTGACATTGTCGGTATAGACTTAATTTATAATACATTTATATAAAATTATAATACAATATTGTATATTTGTAAATAGGTCAACAATTTGCTAATGGTGATTTTAGCCAATTTCTATGTACTTATTAATATTATTAATAATTATTTTGTACATTTAATTGCGGATACATTTTTATATAATTAATATTGTTTAATACATTTAGGCCTTTACGTTTAGCTACCCACATTTAGACAATTAACTAGCGTAGATATTATTATTCTGAAAGTTCAAGCTATAATAGTCATATATCTGTATTTTTTTAGAGTACGTAGACTATTTATGGATAAAATTTAATGGAATATAATTCTTCATGTATTAAACATATTTCCTTGGGCTGTCAATATCCTAATTGATGAGTCAGTACCAAACCTGCCCAGCAGTCTTTTTCAGAGGGAGGACATTCCAATTTGGATCCACCCTCCCTTCCCCTCCCCCTTCTTTTTTCTCTTTCCCTCCACTCCCCCTTCTTTTTTCTCTGTTTCGTCCCCCTCCCCCTTCTTTTTTCTTTTTCTATAATTATGTATTGATTTTAATAGTCTTTTCATCTCTACTACTGTTACTGTTTTTATCTCGATGACTGAGTCCATGCATAACAGTCTAAAGGTCCTATATGGTCTATGCATAGTAAGAATGATTGGTTTTTTTCTATCGATAAGATAATCAGTCACTACGATCGATAGGACGTGTCATCTTTTTATTGACAGTATAAGACTATTATCTCTACTGGCCACGATCAATACAATACTCCTGACTGTGGAATTTCATCTGATGTTATATTCCAGGTATGGCGACAACTTTATCTCCTGTCCACCTTGTTCCTGCTAATGACGCCAGCGTCAGCCCAGTTGCACTGCTCCGTGGTTGAGCACGCTCGCATCAAAACACCGGTCTGTAATGTCGGCGGGGTAGGTGGAGGGCCCATCTCCTCGATGGGATCGAATCACCTGTTCACGGTGGCACCCGACAGCAGCCAGTTGATAGTGACTGGAGTTCTGGACCGGGAGGCGCTAATTGGCAGTGCCAATGGGTGTAGGCGTGAGGTGCTGCAAAATGAGAGGAGGTGTGTCATTAGCGTTGAATTGGTCAGCAAGAAAAACCTACTTCGTCCACGATTCTTTCAGGTAATGTTCCTTAATTTGACTTGTAAGGATGGATGCTGTTTATAGTCTATTCTCTAAGAATTGATTACACTGTGAGAAATCAAAATAAGGAATATGTTTTTAACAGGCATTTTGCAAGATTTTTATAAGTTTAGTGATACAATGCTAATTATAATCCTGCCTTAATTTGCAATACATAAATATACTTACTGTATGTGTAATCTCGCGGTAGAAATTCGACATTATACCCGTAACTATAAGTATTATTTAAAAAAAGTTAATATTGAATAAAATGTATAATCAACTTGCAATAAATATAATATGTTTTGAATATATTTAGCCAATTTTTTTTATTTAGGTGCAAGTGGAAGTAACAGATATCAATGATCATGCTCCACGGTTCGACCAAAGCTCATTTCGAGTTTACATCGACGAGAATTCCCCCGAGGGACGGATCTTCGTGTTGCCAAAGGCGAATGACCCGGACAATGGACCTAACGGCACTCTGACCTACTTTCTCCAGGTAAACATTATATTGACCTACTTTCTCCAGGTAATCCTTATATTGACCTACTTTCTCCAGGTAAACATTATATTGACCTACTTTCTCCAGGTAAACATTATATTGACCTACTTTCTCCAGGTAAACATTATATGGAATACTGAATAATACTCTATACTAGCTGTGAGTAGGTGAAGAGAGAAAGACATTTATTTACACTACAGTTGAAGGCCACTTTTTTCAGTTTTAATACAGCGATTATAATATAATCTTCTATCTATAAATTCGCTACTATAAAACATTGTGACGTGCGATAATTTAAAACGTGCAAATATATTATATTATATTTATTATTATTATATATTATATTTAATATAGTGAAGTAAGGAAAGTGGAAAACTTTTTTGCTGCTTAATTTAAGACAATATATTAAAATAATATTTTTTTAATAAAGAAGCGGCAAATGTATGCACCAGTTTACACTAATAAAATTACCGCGTATAACATTTCTATTAGTATAGCAAAATTTACACAAAATGTTGGTGTATAATATATTTTACATTAAAAAAGGAAACATGTATCGTCTACATCCCCCCCCCCCCCAATTCAACGATGAATTTGACCGGTGCTCAAGTATGTGCCGGAATGTGTGTGTATGAATGATGTCTCATCAGGTATTACAGTGTTTGTAATGAAATATTCATTTCGTCGCGCGGCGTCGCAGAAAAAGTTGATCAATTTCAACTTCAGTTTCGTCGCGTCGCGCTTGGTGGGCATAGGCCCTTAGGCGTATTTCCGACATTGTTCTAATGAATGCATTTCTCAAATAAAGGTATACACTCAAAATTTAATAAACAACCCTCCCAACCCTCCATCCAACTAATAACCTCTTTCAGACACTAATAAACGCTTTACTTAAAAAGGTATACAAAAATAAACGCTTCTGGACTTTACTAGAGCATTTAATGTGTGCCTTATGAATTATTTTAAAATAAAATTATCCATTTCTCGTCTGCCATATTGACATTAAAAAGTTTGATATTTGTTAAATAGAAACGTATAGTATACTTAAATGTCTACGTTGAAATATAAACCTTTTTTTTTAAGGTGAAGGATAACATTTTATGGTTGATTTGACTATCCTAGGGTTGACCCATGGGGCTAATTTGTTATAATAATGCGAAGTTTTATTACAAGTCGTATTTTTGATACTTTCAATTCAAGATTATATTGATCGACGCTATTAGGTACCGTTTTTTCCAATAAAATTAATTAAGGAAGTGTTACATTAGTCAATATTTGTAGCATAGTTGTATAGGGACAGGCAAGGAGGGACTGAATATTGTCTACCATGATTGGTATACAGCCATGGGGGCTTTTATCAGCATTACAGATAAACAATAGCATTGTCCGATATTGAGGCGAATGCACTGGAAATAAATTAAATTTATTAATTTATATTGAAGGTATCGGAACTTCGCCGCAAAATTTCTTTAATCTCGTGAGATGTTCACTAAACATGGTGGTAGCTATTTATTGTAGGTTTATTTAATCGATATATATACAGGAAGTAAAAATGAGATAATTACTGTATATTAATCTATGAATGATTCTAAACAAAATGTTGCCTGCGTGTATAGCACTGCAGTGCAATTATTGTATAATTATAATTATTATATTTGTAAATATTACATATACCGTCTAACAAGGTATAAATGCCAAATAGTAACAAAGCATTGATTACACAAATAAATAGACAAAACTAGAATTTAATTTGATAATATTTTAACAATGCAAATAACGTACATATATATACGATAGATAATTAGTTACGTAACGAATTTGAATAATATGGAGTCACTAAATATGTAATACACGTAAAATACACTAATGTAGTCTATTTGTTAATAACAATATATTATATTATTTTAATATAATAACTTTTTAAATAATAATTTTTACTTAATAAACATAAAACGATGTATATATATATATGTAAAGCTTATACTTAATGCATATTATAGTTTTATAAATTGTGAATTGTGATAAAAAATTAAATAAATTTTATTGTATATTATTCAATTAACATTAACACATTAATGTTTATAATATAATTTAATAAATCACCATGGTGATATTCTTTTAAATAAACTGTCCGAATGGTGTTAGAAATAATTTCAAGTATATAAGTAAATTCTAAAACATATTCAAATTGTTAAATATTGTAACAATTTATGATAATTACAAGTATACATAATCAATATAAATTGAATTTGAAATATTGACATATTATATTTACATATTTATATATGTTTATATAATTCACATGTTATTCAATTATTTATAAATTTAATATATTATAGGCTACAATTTACCAGCGGTAATCCTTCTATTTAAAATAGTTTATGATTATTTTTACGAAATCCATTGAAAAATCATTCTTACTCTAATATATATGTTGAAGTTAATTATATTCAGTCCCGGCAGTTTCAAAAGAATATTATTATGGTGATTTATTGAATTATATCATAAGCAATAATGTTAATTGCATAATACAAAATAATTGACTATCATATACATAACTTAAGGACAGATATTTCTTAGTCTGCAATCTAAAACTGTGTTCGTGAATATTTACGTTTATGTATATATAAAATAATATTAACAAATATTTTAATATCTAAAAAAACGATCCAACAATGTTTCGACATCTATTCCATGTTCTTATTTACGATAAAAAATAAATTAATATAATAATAAATTAAAATTAAACCTTATATTAATAAATTTGCACTCATCGTTACTTTTTTATATTTCCAAATCAATCAATTCATGTCGATAATGTTAATATCAAAACACATTTATGATTCATAAGTTCCTATAAATCACAAAAAACAGTAATTAATTAATTTTTCATAAGGTTTTCCTCGTAATTATCTTTAATTATACTTAATAATTTGTCCTTTTATTTTAGCCATAAACTTATTTTTAATAATATTAATGACAAAATATTAAATTTGATTGAAAAAAATACCAGGGTTGATACATATATATATATATATATCGCTGCCCATTTCCCATAGCTTATTCGTTGTGAGCATGTGGTTGAAACTACCTCAGACAAAAGTACTGTCAAGATTTCCATCTATTCTACTCTGGTTTAATATCAAAGACACTGTAACAATACCAAAAGAATGTTAGATTTCATTCTCTACGATATAATGAAACTGACAACACCTGACACATTTTGAATTATATATTTAAATAATTTAAATCCCTTATATATAATCCCGACTATACTATCTATATTTTATCTGATTATATACCTACTCTGTTCACGTCACAAGAACGTGAGGTGGACGTCTACCAAAGTGTATGCAGGATTATAGTTACCGTATGTCTAATACACAGTACTAGCCAGCCACTCCAGGAACAAAAGATCACACTACAAATATCTATAAGTAAAAGGGAGTCCATCTGCATCGCTGCATCGGTGCATCCGGCAAGCTGATTGAATACAATCCGACCAGGTCCCCGTATGTGGGTGGGTCTGGTCTGGTCTGGTACTTTATACACCGACTTGGAGGAGGCAGCTACCGGTCACTGATAAGATCGCCGGTCCCTCTGTGTGTTGTATAGAGGGCATTTTTGTCAATTAGCTCTCATATACGCACCCAAACAATATAAGCTGGCAAGGGGGAGGTTTTTAAAGAGATCCGAGGAGGAGAGGAGGAGGAGGAAAGGGAGTTTGGTCCAAGAAAATGCGCTGTTGTAGAAAGATGGGTTGTGGAAGGAATCCACTTTTGGGATGTTGGAAGCGGTGAAAGTTTCTTTGCTCTAATAGCTTCGTGATGAAGTAGCATGTTCCGGTCACGTTAACTGTATAATGAAACTCTACAATAGAAAACCAATTCAGTCTGCGGACTCGATTGGTGGAGTTCATTATTGCTGTTGATGAAAATATGTTTTTAGCGTCTTTTATTCTTATGCCTATATAGGAGTGAAATATTGAGCATTAAAATAGTTAATGTATATATAGTATAAATGTAATTTTATTTCATACTTGTTTACATTCAATAAATATTATTTTACGACATATACCGATGTCCTGTATAAAATGTTTTGAGTTTTTGTTTTAAAGTAGAATAAAAAAGTATCAAGGCAACGAAAAGAAATTTTTTATTTTGTGATTTTTTAAAAAATGTTTTACCTACTTCTGTTAATTAATGTTATTCTTAGAATTTTTAAACGGGTAATCTTCTAAAATGTCCTTTTTTTCTGTATAATGCAGCATAAAAAGTAATCAATAATAAAACCAATTATAAAAGTGCAAATTTTTAAATATTCAAAATGAAAGCATTTAGTGCGGTAGGATGGTTGCACAAATTGTTTAAAAAAAATTCTAATTGAAAATTGTCTTGCTGCTCTATAATAGTGATGTTTTATTGCTAAAACGCGTTTGACACGAGCTCTTCCACAAAATTAAGCAACATCTTTCAGTCGTGAAAACTATGTTTATACCACTTTTCATTTCAGGGTGAACATGTCTCCTCGTTTGCTCTGATATCCCCAATTCCCGGAACACCGACCACAAATGGAGCTCCTAAGCTGAAAACCCTCGTCCAATTTGACCGCGAGACTGGGGCGGAAATCTACCCGCTGGTTCTGGTTGCCAGAGATTCCGGTATACCGCCGAAGTCGGGAAGTCTCCAACTTGAGGTACGGTATGTCCAACAACTATAATGGAGACAATAAGTTGATATATAACATTGACCTTATTCATACTGAGAGAGGTTGTGCCCGCGCCCTCTTATAGCAATCAACAATTCATGGAAGAATACAAAGCCGCCGTGACTTTTTCACAAATGAAGTTTTGCAACTTTTAGAGTTATACATAATTTTATACACCCAAGGGGGCTATGTGACTGATACTTGAAAATACCAAAACAAATACCTCCATGTAAATAATTTCTGTTAGCTGTTTTTCGACTATAGTAAAGCAAACATCGAATATTTTTTTGCATTTTGATATTCTAATCGAAGCACGTTATTGTAGTTTATGCATTTATTTATTTTTGTAAAAAAATATATTTTTGTCGGGACCATTTTCATTGACCAGCGCAATACTGTATGGTCCTTACAAAGTGCCTTCTCGGACACCTGACACTGTGTTTAGATATTATTGCAAATTACAATTCTGTTGAATGCACTATATCTGTATTAAATGTATATTTGTGTAGAAAACGTACTGCTTTACATACTGCTTTACGTACTATATACCAACGGAAAACATATTAGGGAAAACACACTCGAAAAGAGCCGTGGACCGTTAAATATAGACTAGCCTACATATAAGCCCTATGTATAGTATATTACCTATATAAATATTTATGGTTAGGCCTAATATATTATATATATTATTTACTATTCATGGTTGAACCGCTTTAGACATATATATAAATTTGAATAGATGTATTCGTTTCATACTCATCCCTTAGTAACCAGTTTTTCACACTCTACAAATTGATACAAAATAAATTACGATAGATTGTTGATAAGGTTTATTATTAAGCATATTAAAAATGCTTAATTTTATTACAAATATTGCGTTTTAATATTTCGTTTGTTCCGTTCGCGTTGTTTAGTTCCATTTTTTGGTCATAGAATTACAATTAATTAATTATCGCAATCATATTCTATTCAGTTTTTTACGGGCTATTGAGCAAAGCTACCGGTTCTTCCCAAATATAATGTTAAAGGGCAACTATAAGGCCAAAAGCGTAAAGAGATTTCGCCTAAATATAGGATTCTGAACAAATACTTCTGTTTATTTGTTAAAAAGAAAACAACAACAATTTGTATGTAACATTAAAAACAATTGAAAATATTTTGATTATAAAATTCAACTCTCCACGAGATATTTAAAGATATAAAATGTCAGGAACTTATAACTTATAAAAGGGGAAGCGTAACACATATAGCGGACCACACCTTTTAAATTTCCCTGAAAATTCATGTTTTCATGTTTTGTTAGGTATTATTTTTTCAGTTGTATTCGTTACGTTGTTGGTTAATAAGTTATAATTAATTATTCACATTTGTTTACATTAATAACTGAAACAATTAATATATCAATAAAAACAAGTGATTACGTTTAGCGTAAGTAGTATAGGAAGGGTCAATTCTGCAGCTCAAAGTTATAAATGATTCTGCATTTATTTTAGTTTATTTTTTCAGAATAAAAATTGAAATATTTAATATAAATCTTTAAAAACAATTCATTATGTTTGCTTAGCGTAAGTAGTATAGGAAGGGTGAATTCTGCATCAGTACCCCCTGGCCTCCCACTCCCTCTCCCTCCCTTCAACTCCCATCCTCCCTTCCCCCCATTCACCCCTCCCATCCCCTCCCCCTTTCCTTCCCTCCACTACCCCCTCCACTACTAACAAAAAACACAAAAAAACCTTTCCTCTCCATTGCATAATACAATTTATTAAGTATACATGTATAAATAAGTGCATAAATGATTCTTGTGAATTGCCATATAATATGTTTTTCACTTACTGATTCAAATTGTACACATGTTGTTTTTATTTTAAACGTTTATAGTTTATTGCTTTTATATTAAATAAATCACACTATAATAGTTTATGTTCTATGACTATATATATGAATTATTTTTATTTCAGGTCGTTGTTAGGAACGTGAATGATCATAAACCTGTATTCTCCAGTATCGATCGCCTCATTCAAGTCAGTGAGGATACGCGGGAGGGCTCTATCATTGCCAAGGTGACTGCTACTGACCTTGATCCAGAAAGTCAAGTGGAAATTAGTATTCCGGAGAGCGCTGGAGCGAAGGTAAGTTTTACTGGAACAATGTAACGGCAATTTTTAATGGAATTTAAATATAATTATTAATCTGTAAACATTGTGAATGATGGTATGACATTTGGAGTAGATATAGGATAATACAGATTAAGGAATGTATATTTGTATATTTATATTACTGTTATAATATATATTTTATGAAAGAAAAAGAATATAGGTTTTACTCACTTAAACTATAGTTTATTTTAAAGACACCTTTTAATCAAAGACAAAATTCATACAATATGTAAGAATTTTTTTTTATTTATTAGTCAAAAATTTTGAGATCAAATGTAAACAAAAAATACGTAACACATCCAGATATATATATATTTAATAATTAATTTTTATTATTAAAAAATCTAAGTTTCATGTCTGCACCATAATTTGTATTAATTTGCTTTTAATTATTTAGTATTGAAATTACATTTTATATTTCTTGTCATTAAATATATAAACTAATGAAATATATATATAGAGGCCTAATTAAAGATATATATTTGGTACAGACGGAGGACTTCATCTGTTGAATATTTCATTTTTTAAAGAATTAAAAAGCTGTATTTATAAATGTACAAGCCCTTAGTTTTTACGTGGAAATAACTGTCGTGTTTAATTTAAAAAAATGTGATATTTGTCAGAGCTATGCTCGATTCAGATTTATTGACAGTTTTATATACTGGTGTTTTGTAAAATATTGAATTTGTAAAGAAAAGTGTCAATAAGAAATTTACAAAATTAAATCCGACATATATAACTCCTCCTTCTCACTACGTACAGTCAAAGTTCAAATATTATATTGCACTGTAATATCCATGTTATATCCATGCATTGTCTATACTACTTAATTTATACTACTTAAACTACCTCTCTCCTTGACCGATGTTATAATATACCACTTAATTCTCCAGATTCTCGACAAATTCAAGTTCTCATCCGACGGGCAGCTCACCCTTCTTCGCCGCCTCGACTTCGACATGGAACAGCAAAACTATTTAATACCCATCATTGCCACCGATAACGGGTCGCCCAGCCTCACAGCGACCACCACCCTCTCCATCCGAGTGACCGACGTAAACGATAATGCGCCCAAAATCAAGCTCACCACGCTGGACGGCTCACGCCGGTTCTCCGTCGAGGAGAACTCCCTCCCCGGTGCCTTCATTCTCCGGGTCACCGCATCCGACCTGGATTCGGGGAGCCGCGGTGAACTCGAGTGCTCCCTGGTTGCAAGTCCGTCTTTCAGCCTCGAGAACCTGGGAAACAGCGGGGCGGCGTCGTCGGATCAGACGAGAAACTATCAACTCCTCTCGGCGGCCAAGTTTGACCGGGAAGTACGCGACAACTACACAGTGCGCATCGTTTGCTCAGATCTCGGATCGCCCAGGCTCTCCACCGAACGCAAGGTCACCGTCTGGATCGGCGATGTCAACGACAACGGGCCCCAGTTCCAGCCCAGGAACTATCTGCATACATCTGTCCGCGAGAACCAGTCGCCCGGGACACATGTCATCCAGCTGCAGGTGCGCGATGCCGACTCGAGGGCGCATAGCCAGTCGCGTTTCCGGCTGCTCCCGGAGTATGAGAACCTGTTCAGTGTTGACCAGAAGACGGGAGTGGTCAAGACTGTTGTCCCCTTTGACCGGGAGAAGACCGAGTCGACCAAGTTTAAGGCGGTGGCTTTTGATGCCGAGAATCCGGAGCTCAACTCGACCGTGACTGTCAGTGTTCAGATTACCGATGAGAATGACGAGACGCCGACGTTTCCGAAGGATTTCGTGTTTAGTGTCGACGAAGGAAAGGGGGGCGTTTTTGGAAAGGTATATATATATTTTTGAATGAACTATAGTTCTACTTTTTTGTACAGAATTAAACCTATAGTATTTTTTGGTTATTTTAAGTTTTTCGTATGTAATTTAAAGGACATGTTTCATGAAATTAATAACGCTATTCATAAAAATTTAATCATATTTCAATATTAGTTTTATCAAAAAATTATTATCATGCATTAATATTAAGGCATTCTAAAAAAGCTTTACTATTTATTTAATTTTTATTGATATAAGCATCTTATATAAACCAAACTATTAGTAAACTAAGCTGACACTGCACATTGCAGTCGGCCCGGAAGTTTACAGACTACATAGCATTATAGCATACGTGATATATGTTGTCCATACTACTAAAATTTATGTAAGTAAGTAGTAGAATATTGTAAGTATTGTATGAAAGAAAAAATATTATGTTAAAAATATTTAATAAAACTAGGGTTACAAAAAATGTGTTGACACAAAAGAAATGAACAGTAGAGCTACTAATGTTAAAAGTAGTTGTAGAGTACCACACGTGTAGGGGTGATTTTATTTTAGAATTAACAATATGTAGTTAAGGTTCCTTCATTAAAAATTCGAAACCTTTTTGAGATATTTATCAATGTTTTCTATTTTCAATAAGCTAAATTTGGAGAACTTGTAAACCTTAACTATGATGTCAGCACTATTAAACTATATTTAAAATATATATTAAAATATTACGCAATATAGCAAATGCCACTTATAGCAAATGCCACTTATATTTTAAAAGTGACGTGGATCTCATTCACCTATTTCAATATTTCTAATAAAATAATTGAAGTACAAATGTTAATAAAGACTCAAAGTTAATTAAAAGTCAAATGTCATGATGCATATTGATTAATGTGTCTAAATTGTAAACGTTATTTCACCTAATCTCATTTCGCTTATTGCGATTCACAGAAAAAGGCTAAATTTCGTTTCACCTAAAATTGTTGTAATAAAAAACTGTGTTATGCCAATATATGTATGTATTTATAATTAGGGAGCAAAAAGGCAGAACATATCAAGAAACGGTGAGACAGTTAAAACGTTGACGCAGCCATAAGCCAAATAGATAAGAAAATTGGTTACATAATTAATTGTATCATTTCTCTGCAAAATGCGGATTATAGGCGAAACAAGAATCGGTGTGTGTTACAAGATATGTATGTAGCCTTTATGACCTTTATGTAATAATATTTATCTATTGCATGTTATATAATAATTTTAAACGAAATATGTTTTGTAGGAACTAAGAGATAGTCGAAAATATAGCTGAACAGTTTAAAATCTCTAAATTATGTTTGTTGGAAAAGTATTTTAGTTCATTACGTCATATATAAATATTTTTTTCAATATGTCAAACAAATCCCCAATGTACTTTTTAAACTACAGGAGATGAAATATAATGAGGGAATTTATCACCTTGGCAGATCCATATTTGCTAATAATAATTTGAAAAAACTTTCTCCCCATCTGAAAACACAAAGTAGATATTGAAATAATTGATTAGTCTACAGAGCTTTCAAGAATACTCAATCTTATAGTAATATTTAAAAAATTGATATATAGAGCAATTACATGAACCAGAGGATATTACGTAAATATATAACATAGTATCTTGGAAAAAGAACACAATTAATCAAGGAAATATTTCCCATGAATTCCTTTTATCCTTTTCAACTTTATAGTGAATTGTATTCTAATGAGTGATCTTACGTAACTAATGACAAATACATCAACTATAAACTTTTACTATGGTATATATTATGTATACTATAACATTCTCTATACCATAGATATATATGTCTTTCTTTCTCTCTCATTCCTAGATGTACAATCTAACATAATCCTGTTATATACGATGGTTATGAAAACGATGAGTCATACACCAGTTTTGCGAGGCAATCTGAAGCTAGAAAAATAAGTTAGCAGTTATGCGCATCCTAAATAGCCTAATTGTATTGAAACTTACTGTATTTAATTTTCTCTTAATAAAATAAATTCTTTGTTTAACGATATTATAAATAAACGTACATTTTTATAATGAATCTAATGGTAGAAATCTTAAAAGTATATTTGAAGTATGCCTCTTTAGGCTGTACGCATATGCCAATTATTTTATATTGCCTCGCAAAGTCGAGTATAACTTATCTTTCTCACAACCGCTGCGAGGCACATATTGTATATCTAGGTATGATTATGATATGCGCGGTAAATATGCTATGCTCTGTACATTCACTCAAGAGAAAGTATGGTATCTACTTCGCAAATCTATATAGGTTATTAAAGGTGATATAATATGGTGGATAGGTAATACGTTATTATTACATAAATTGAAGGATTGAAAGCCGGGTAAGATAATAAAGAGTAATCATAAAAGTACTCAGTTAATTAAACATAGTCCGATTGATATTATTGAAATCAGAATTTAAATTCACTGAGTTCTTTCTTGTGTTGGGCAATAAAAACTGTTTCAACCAACCTTATCGGAATGATTGTTACAATTACAAAGAATGGTTAGTGTCAATAAAATAAACAGTTCGAGATGCTGTTATGATTGTGTCAATCAAATAATGGCTGTCGGATAAATTAAAACGAACACGTTTTCACATATGCATGGTTGCCAATATCCTTGAATCTGGACATATAAATTCTAAGTCGGTGAAAAACTCCTTAAAAATCGCCTAGATATAAAAAATAATCGGAAACTCCTTCAAGTCATTTTTTTAATGATATTTTCTTTTTTTCTTTTAGAATTTTATCATTTGTAAGTTTATATTACATTGATATTCCACAGCTTTCATTATCCTTCTAATTTTGTGTGCATGATCGCAGTTAAGAATTATCTTGTTATATAACCGAAACTTTATTTGCATTTACATACTGATCCATCATATTTTACAGGCGTTCTAATTTTGATTGCATGGTTGAATAAGTTATTTATTTTCATTAATTTAAAAGATATCATTACGCAATTCATAGATATACATTTATTTATCTATATTAATTGGTTTTTGTTTTCGAATTTACATTTATTCTTATTTTGACAAATCCCAAATTCCAAATTTTGCAAAATGTGTGGCAACCTCTCACTCTTCCTCTCACCAACCCAACCAAGGTGGCGGCGAAGGACGGTGACTCGGGTCGCAACGCCCGGCTCACCTACTCCCTCAGCCCCAAGACCGAGGAACCCCACCTCTGGGCCGTGCAGCAGGACGGCACCCTGGCGGTGAGGGCCTCGGCCCGACTGGACCGCGAGCACCGGGCCAGCTATCAGCTGGTGGTGGTGGCCACGGATCACGGCAGTCCGCCTCGCTCGGGCAGCACGGTGGTCACGGTCATGGCGCTGGACCGGAACGACAATCACCCCGTCTTCGTCAACCCGAGTGGGAAGGAGGAGACTGTCAATATTACTCAGGTGGGGGACCGTGGCTCAGTGGTTGGAGGTTGCGACTCACGGTCCAGAGGTCGTGGGTTCGAATCCCATTCATATCATTATTGTAATCCAGTTTTTTTGGTGAAGTGGTCGCGCTTCATGAACTACTCACTGCTCCCTTGATCCGTCTCTGAGTGTTCATTTAAACAAATACTGACTGTAGTTTTAAATTTTATTTGAAACAATGACTGTATTAAATAGTCTAACACATTGATTGTTTCTGTAGATGTTGTTAACTGTTGATGAATTTAATATAAAATTATATCTTTTAAGCAATCTTTCAAACACCTTTTTCAATAAACTAAAATAGTAATATCATAATCTGATTAATTAACTTATTTTTTTGAATTTTTTAAAAGAAAAAGTTTATACATTAGTTTTGTCAATCAAAGCAGCATGATTCAAGCATTCTCAATCTCAATCAATCAATAGAAGTTTGTCCTCTAAACATATTATCTTGACGGCAGATTTAGCGGCAGATCTAATTTAGATGACCCACTAAAGGTCCCATTAAATCTTCCGAAAAATTTCTAAATGTTTTTTTGGTTATGTTTTGTGTTCGTGTTTTGTTTATTATTGTGTTATACTTACTAAGTATATCTAATTATAGTGAATACATTAGATGCAAATATTAGCAACGATTATAGAGTTGAGATCGAAATATCGTTATTACCAGGAAAATGTTGAGTATATATAAAAAAACATGTTCGAATCTTACTCTGTACTGATGAGGGGCAAATACCCCGAAACCGGTCTGCAGATGGATTTACCTATCGATTACTGTGTCTATCAAAATTAATCAATATATATCAAAATTGTTATCCACAAATTATTAATTGGATCAATATTGAATTATTCATCACATTACAATCATTAATATTCTCCCTCCATACGCCAGGACTTAATCAATAATATTCTCCCTCCACACACCAGGACTTAATCAATAATATTCTTCCTCCACACACCAGGACTTAATCAATAATATTCTTCCTCCACGCGCCAGGACATAATCAATAATATTCTTCCTCCACACACCAGGACTTAATCAATAATATTCTTCCTCCACGCGCCAGGACTTAATCAATAATATTCTTCCTCCAC
>JAUZND010027471.1:0-23683 GCA_034780555.1 Coelogynopora nodosa
AGTCCAGTGTTTGTTTGTATCGATGATAGTAATATTATAATTATTATGATTAGTTAATCTAAAGTGATCTACTGTTTTGACACCCAATTTATTTAATTTTATATCACTACGATGACCAGCTAAGCGATCAGAAATTGATCTTCCAGTATATATATATAATTACAAACATATACATAACATATGAAATTATTAACATATATACAACGTTATGCCTCAGTTACTATAATACACAGCTCTGCTCGGAAAATATTGTCTTCAATAGCCATTTTATTCATCAAGAGTATATAATACTTTTGATAGGCACGAAGGGGTTAATTAATAAATTCGTAAACTAATATAGGCTTGAAAGGGTGTTTAATCACCGAAATATAATGATACATTACTAATTAATCAAGAAGAAAACAATTTTTTTTACCTATACTTATTCGATGTCCAATGTTGTGTTCCAAAAAATACGAAGTAACTATTCAAAATAACAGTGTAACAAATGTTAATTTATTTTGTATTTAAGTACATTTTATAATGTTTTTATAGTAATTCGATGCGGTGCTGATTACGAAAATCATGTAAGATTTTTTATTGAAACTCACATTAGTTTTATATTTAAAAATTAATTCAGAATTTTATTAATTTTCAGGATTTTTTATTAATTACTGTACATTGAATAACGTATTATAATTTATTATTAATAAATACATTGTTAACGAAATATCCTGAACATATTTGTTCATTTTCAAATTCACACACAACTAGTACATCAGAATATACGACTCATAAATCGTTAAATGTGTGTAAAATATAGGATTAAATAGGTACATATTGTATATTACAGGTATTATGTACTATATGAAAAAGTGACGCATCAAAAGTTCAGATTATGGATTTAGAAATTCACACTGGATCTACCGTTTTGTTTATAAACAAACATTCGTTGAAAGAACAAGACACCAGACATAGTCCCCATCATGGCTGCATTCCATCGTCCGGCATATCTGTACTCCATTGTTTTAATGATCTGGTGAAACTTTTCAACGTGTTCCTCACTTACATCCACATGTTTTCTTTGAAGAAGTCAAGATAAGAATGCAAATAATGCAGTATGAGAATACAGCAACCAAGGATTTTATATTTTTGATCAAATCAACAATCAATTCTCTGTAATTGTCCATTTTTATATGACCCAAAAGGCAACTCGTCGGAATGCTTGTCAGGCATTCTTTTTGGTACGATTCATTACATTTTCAAGTTCCACACAAGCCAACATCTTTCTTATCTCTGGGCCCACAAATATTTAAACTTTTAACTATGCCGGCCTCTGATAAATTTGAAAACAAGAACCGCATACGCTCAAAGGCTCTTCTCAGAATTCAGAGTTTTAGTAAATTTCTTCATGAGTCTAAGCTTAATGCTACGCGGGGACATTAGAACTTTTGATCTTGGAACGTGTGCGTTATGCAACACGTTATACTTTCCCGGGACTATAAGGTAAAATTTTACAAGGCATTATTTTTGTATGTAACGTTTCGCCTCAGCGTGACTGTCCCAAAGGCGTAAGACCCATGAGTGCTTCGTGTAGTCACCTTGCAATCCAAGTAGAAATCCTAACATTTTGAATCACCACAGACATCTCATACGTACTTATGGTAGTTGAACTCAGTAAATGCTTAAAATGTTCGTAATCTTATTTAATGTAAACCGAGTGGCCAACCGGGATGGAAGGTAGTTAATTGCCATTGCATTGTGAAGCAAAACTGCCTTTAAACTTCTAGCCGAACTGTCTATAAATAAACGCCACTCAGGGGATGATGATGTTCAATACCAATGGTTTGGAAAAGACCATCAAAATCGGAGCAATAGCAGAGTGAAGATTCATCCAATGTATAATATTGTGAATAACTCAAGTGTAGCTATATGTTTCACAATTAGGATCTAATAAGTTCCACTCTTTGACATGTGATGTTAGAAAATAAGCATCTGACTTTGTTAACCACATTTGTCTTTCAAGTTCATCAAATGCATGTTGATTAAAAAAGGTGAAGTATCACTTGATAACACCGGGATGAAATCGCTGTCTTTGCTTTCCTCATCAGAGGAGAAGTTGATAGCTGATTGGAGTGTGACACCGGAGCGATAGATGTTTGGATACTTAGATATATCACGGTTCTACTATTTTGGACGCTTTTATATTTCGAAATATCAACCATACTGAAGTAACAATCATTGTAGTGATTTGTAGGTTATCTCCAAAATATGGGTATAGCAAATGGCATATTGTATTTTTGACTTACCACGTAACCATGCTTCTATAATGTCGAACGACATCATCCACAAAAAATTCGGTGCTCATGATTTGTGCTGATCCCATATAGGTATTTCAAAATATGAATTGTATGCTGAACAACATTTGGAACCTTAACAATTTCGCATCTAACTTGCTTCAGTGCGATATATAAGTAAATGTATATATACGGAAGTAGTAAATAAATCAAAAACATAAATATCGAAATTCCAAACAAACGGTAGATGAACACGAAAAAACAATAACACATTCGTAACCAGGGCCTCGAAATGATGCTAGAAACATCAAAAAATGAATATAAACAAAATTGTGTCACACTGTGAAATGGTCAATAAACTTTATAATTATAAAAATAAATTCGTGGCTTTATCTCAGTATGTAATACAATATTGCACATATATAGGAAACTGATAAAACTATAATGTAAAATGTTTATTTAAAAAATGTCAGCTTATAATTTAATTGAATATTAAATAAAATATCAATATATTTATGTAATATTTAGGACAAAATATTAGGACATATATTTCCGGACAACCTCAATATTATCGCCTTAATATATTTGTTTACTACTTCATTATAATTCAGAATACATTATAATTCGCGGTGCCGAATTTTGAATAGTGAAGCAGAGACGAAGCAGAACCAAAATTTTGTTCATTTAAGTTGGTATATGAAAAATAGTGACTTGAAGTTAGTGTATGAAAGATAATTTAGTTACTACGTATATGTCACCACAATATAGGGAGCAGTATAATGGTTGAGTGTATATTCTTACTTCAACCTCGAAAAAGCGGTCTTACTCTCTCCAGATTTTGATAAACACTATAGTAACAATTATTTATAAGTAACAATGCAATTTAGGTTAACCAATACCTGATATTTAGATTAGTTTTTGAGATGGATACAAAATTATTCACCAATCTAAAGAAATATTTTGAAGCATGTGGAAAGATTGGCTAAACTATGACAACTTATAACCATACGCCTCTGAAAACTTTCGTAACTCGGATAATATAATCTTTCATTGTAGTATCTAGAATTATATTTCAAAAATGGACAACTATACTACGACTGAAAACTCTAGTAGTATTTTTACATCGGATGGAAAGTGTACTGCCGTTGATGCAAGTACCCTGGGTTGGTTGCCAAGCCGACGTAGTTTCGATAACTTCATTCTGTCCATTAACCTGATCGGAGTACTGAGCAATGGGACTCTCCTATTCGTCCTATTGCGTAACTCCCTTGGTTCCCGACTGGCAACTTTGTTCTTCCAGAATCAGTCCCTACTGGACGCAGCTGTGTGCATCAACTCGGCAATGATTTTCCTTCAGCCGCCGTTTTGGCGCTCAGGTTTGGATGGATTTGACCATTTTATGTGTCGGTTTTGGCACAGTCAATTCCTGTTTTGGTTCTTTGTACAAATGTCGATTGGAAATTTGGTGCTAGTTGGCCTGGAGCGTTACTGGGCGATTGTCCATCCGATATACTATAGTACCAAGCTCTCGGTTAAAAAGCAGGGTGTTATATGTTTTGTTGGTAACTGTTTCTACAATATATGTTTGGCCTTACCTACAGCTTGGGAAACCAAGTTTCATTATCCATGTGGTTTGCCACGATGTGAAGGTCAAGGATTTAATCAAGCTCTGCGGTATATGTTTAAAGTATATTCCGTTACTTGGTTTGTTTTAATTTATGTACTGGCTTTTGCACTGTTTATTTTCTTTTACGGAAAAGTCATTTGGAAGCTACGGGGGGCAAATAAATTCAAGACATGCAGCGCACAGAACCGTAAAAAAGAGAAGGCAACACTACAATTTACTAAAATGGCGATAATTATCACAATTGTCTATGTTCTCTGTATTAGCTATGATGCTTTTGCTTATATGTTTGGCAGGACAGGAGTCTGGATTTATGACTACGGTACACTACCACACCAAATGGGTACATTTTTAGTTTCGTTAAATTCGTTTGCTAATCCAGTTATATACTTTGTAATCGTTATGCGGAAATCCTTTCTAAGAAAGATTTTTCCTCAGCGCTATACCAAAAATATCCCATTATCCACTGTTTATTAAATACGGGAATTAAAACCTGTAAAACCTGTAATGCATTAATGTGTTATATTTTAACTCTTGAAAGAGCTAAATTGTAAAATTTGAGGTTACCCCAGATCATTATTTCTTTTGTATAGTATACAATATACGTTGTCTACTCCGGATCAATATCAGATTTTTAGGAGGGTTTTTTCGACGGATTATTTTTAATAGTATCATAATTGAAGGACGCTAATTCAGATTATAACCAAAAATTTGATATACACAACATGATTTGGCAGCACAAATCAGTTTACTAATTCCAAGAGTAAAGCAAAGTAAAGGGCCTGTCGATCGCCCTACCTTCTGGACTGTAGTCATAGACGATACCGCCAAGCAATACGCGCCCATGAAAACATTAGGTGTAAGAAAGCTTCTTTTACTGCTTTGTATATAATTGGATTGCTATATGCAAATATTGAGCAAACGCCTTAATTTCATGACATTCTATTATAGTATATATACTTTATTATATATCCGTACTCTTGGCATTTGTAAACTGATTTGGGCTGCCATATTGAGTATATCAAATTGTTGGTTATAATCTGAACTACCGTCCTTCAATTATGACATAATTTATATATACTCCGCCGAAGTAACCCTCCCTTAATAGTTTCTTATTACCTTTGTTTCAAAAATTGTAAAATATTATTAATTTTTTGTAATTGCTCACGAGCATAACTGAAAATGTAATTTTTTTTACATTCAAAGATGTTCATCTAATAAATCGCCGAAACTCTTGACATGAGATAAAGAATTTATTCACATGTTTTCCACAAAAATTCTGTTGAGTAGGTAAAGGCAAAATGCTGAATTAATGACTATTCTATATAGAATAATATATTATTATTTTGTAAGCTTAATGTTGACATCATCAATTTAGTGTTCCGCCAAATATCTGTTTTCAAAGTTGTATATCATTTTAAATGAAGCGAAATTATTAAATTATAATAGCATGATATAAAAAAGCAATCACTGGAGAAATAAAGCTTATAAAAACAACATTGTACAGATTTCAAAACAATAAAAAGTTACAGATAGGGTACAATTAGAGAGAACATATTTCAAGCAAATAAACTTTTTCAAGTAATGTAAGAACGAGATCTTACCTTCTAACAATGCATATAGTATTACCTTATAAATAAAAAATCTATTAGCCAGCAATTATATTTAATATACAATTCTAAGCATTCAACATATTTTAGTAAGTGCTCTAGAGTTTCTATATACCTTCAATATAGTTATCAAATTTGATTTCCATTTCAACCATCATTATAATAGTATATCAAAGTTAGTATAAGTTAGGACAAAGGAAATAACTGTCGGTTGTGTAGGAAGCGGGTATTTTTTCTTGCCAAATATTGTCTTGTAAATTGTTTACTTGAATGAAATATTAATAGAATTATATTAAATTGAAGTTGGCAAAATAAATTTGTTTTCTGTTTGGTTAAAAAAGTTAAAGTTTAAGATAAGATTATTAAATGTTATATATTTAAAATTAAGATATTATTTTTAATTTTGTTAAAATTTAATTTTAAGGTTTCTAAATAATAATTTATAGCTTGATAAAAATACAGATGAACGCAATTTTTTTTTGGTTTGGGTATACTTAACCCAAAAAGATCCACGGTATTTGCAAAATTCATAAAAATGATCTTCCTTACATCATGTCATTAACTGTCTAATCTATTATTGCTACTTTTTATTATATTTATAAAATCTAATATTCGTCTTAAATAATGATAAAACGCTATGGATAATTTTCTTATTGCATTTTAATCGACAAATAATAATAAGTTCAATCTCTTTCACCATTACAATGTCATATTCATGCAGACTATTGATTTTATATTTGATTATGTTTATTCTGTTGTTTATTTCAAAGATTTTTCCAATTTTGATTCCAATGTTTATTCCGATGTTTATTTTGAAGTTTATTCCTATGCTTATTCTGATGCACATTCCAAAGTTCATTATGATTCAAACCTACATTTCCTTTTCCAAAAGAAACTTTTTAGCAATTTACCGAGTTCTCGACACGTGGTATTTTTAATGCACAAGTCGCAGCATTTTTGCAGCTGTTTGATGGTGTTGTATATTGGTTCTCTTTTAGACTTGTGAAATTCGTCAATTTCATGTTAGGCCATTTAGAAGTGAACTTTACTGAACAAATGTCTTGTATTGTACCTTAATTAAAAGGCTAAGAGTATGATATACGTTGTCTCTTTACCTAAGGTATTGATTTTAACTTTTTTGTTTTTTATAGACTTATAATCTTTACCCGGCCACATTACTGTATACATCTACTCATGAATTGAGTTTATAGTAAAAATAACCTTTATGAATATTTGTTGTGCATTTTCCTACATCTATTAATGAATCTAGCTGATTATAACTGTTTAATCATGAAAGAGCTTATTGGTTTATGTTTGTACTTCACAACTAATTGTTTTTTCATGTTAGAAATTTAGTTAATTTTTGTTTTGTAGAATTTATCACTGTTTTTCCTATTTTAGTATTGTATTTTAATCACTTATGTTATGTTTCAATATTCAATCTGAACTGATTGTATTTAACTTGCTTTGATTTATCCTATTTTTACTAATTTTCAATGTGCTTTCTTATCCTAGATATTTATTGTAGGAGCCCCTTTTATATTTTAATAAGAGCTCTATTGTTTAAACCCAGAACAACTAAAATTTACAAGAGTTCAAAAAGGAGTAAAACAATAAAAGTTTATAAAAATATTATATTTAAGCAATTATTTAAAGATTTATTCAACTACACTCATTGCTGTCTAATAATATTAATCTTTATTTAATTAATTAAAAGTAAACTGAAAATGAGTAAATTCTAGCCTGTCGTAAAGTTAACAGCATAAGCATAACACAATTCCAGCAGAATATAATACTTCGCGTATAATATTTAATAAAATTAGTCTATATAAATTAATCAGTGGGTTATTTTAAATATAATTTGTAATAGTTCGTAATGTCATAAATAAATAAATAAATACATATAATATATTGTTTATTAATATAGTTGTGAAAGAAACATTTATTTATTTATTTATTTGCTTATTTATTTATTGTAATAATAAAAATATATATTATTATTTAACTAAAATTACAATTTTCAGCATATAACTAAAATCACATATTGAAATAATCATATTTTTGCATCATAAAATGCTTAAATATTAAAACGCTTATACACGAGATATACACTATCGCGCGTGATTATTTTGTTTAAACGTGTCATTTACTTAATTAATCATAATCAAAATTCCAATTTCGGAAAGAATTTTTGTTAGAATTTTAAAACAACTAATTCACACGTATTAAAAATCCTCATAGTTTGTCCTGAAGGAGTTAATTTCATGATTAAAACATTTGAGCATTTGAATCTACTATTTATAAATATATATTGTTCTTTTTGTCTCTTCACATGCAATCAGAAAGAGTGTTGCAATACATTGTTTTAAATAGATGATCATGATCGTCCAATTCCAACATGATTACTTATTCAAAAGGAAATTGGGATGACGGTTAAATTATTATTTGAAAGTTGTTCAAATAATATATTCACTGGAATATTCCATATATTATAGTATTTATATGGTTAAATAGTCAAAATAGCGTTTACAACGAATGCTTACATATAGTCAGTTTACATCATACACAGGGATTTCACTCTGTATGCATTTCAATATTAAATTGTTACCCGAAAGCTTTTGCAAAATAATGATTTAAAAACTGACAGCGGTAAAATAATTGATGTAGTAAATCAGTTTTAGATATACAGGTAATAAATTATATTTTATAAACAACTTACGCATGTTAAAGTAGTTTGAATAAATATATTTACTCTAAAATCAATTTAATAAAAAATACTTAAAATAACTTTTTTGCTACTCATTTACATTAAATGTATTCAAATAAAACTATTTTCTATTAACGAAAACTTACAACGCGAAGAATTGAATAAGAGTGACATCTATATGTATTAATTACTCTATGGTTTTTTGTCGTAATTTTATTCATTTCACTTGTGCTGAATCTACTGTGTTTTGTTCAGATGCTGGTGCATTTCGATACCATTGTTAAAATTGATTGACCATCGTTATGTAAATCTATATAGATAATCTTACAATATTAAGTAACAGTTGGACCACCAATGTGATTGATGATAACAATTTAGCTGAATCTAGTTCGTTGTATGTTTAGTACAAAAAGTACATTACAAATTTGTTTGAAATTTTAAGAACCAGTCAAAATATATATTTTATTCACAATATAAAACAAATTTTATAACATCTTTCGTTAAGTTTATATTCTTACGAGACAAGAGAAAAAACGGTCTATTGCTGCTTTCAGTAAAACAATTTCATGGCACATTTTCCAAAAAATAGTTCTGTCTTGGTAATGGAAAAATCATGTCTTAAATTTGAATATTTACTTTGTCAAATAAATAGAAATCGACATTTTCTAATTTTAACACATTGATGTCTAAAATTATAAATCAAGAAGTGTCATAAGTGGTGTAGCACTTTAAACCACATATTTAAATTTTGAAATAATAGAATAATAAGCTATATTTTCTTTATTAGCTTTTGATTATAATATAAGTAAAATATCATATAGAAAAAATGTAATTACAGATATAATAAAAATTATAATTTGATTCGATGCTTGATTGATTGATTGATTGGTGAATACAAAAATATACAAACAAATTCGTAATTTAAATAATTTTAAATGAAATGGATCCCTTAGCAAAATGTTTGTCATCATTTTTAATTCAAAGGCAATTGAATTATATAATAGGTTGATTTTTGCATGAGCTGCTAGTAATTCATGGTTAATAATATTTAGTATGTAGAGAATAAAAAAATATTACTTAATAAATATTTAATTAATCATGTATAACTATACAATAATCTTAATTAATGGCAAATAAGTTTAATTGTATTGTTTTTATAATTTTGTTTATGCGGTAAAGCCAAGACAGCAACTCAACTGTTCATCAATTACATTATTAATACAGTATTAATATTATTTCTACAATGATATATAGTAATAAATAAACTGAATTTTCAAAAATTCTTATATATGGTATGTACAAATAATAATTTTACAGAAAGATAATCATTCGTTAGAGTGATTATTATTAACCAGTATTACCAATAATTTGTAAACCATTACAAATCTATTTACAAATACATAATTCTCTTAGAAACATTATTCAAAATAATATTTATTACATACTCAACAAAATTACTGTTTAACACCTTAAAATTTATTAATTTCATATTAAATAACAGATTTGAAAATATTATCTTAATATGACGATTATTGAAAAGATATGTACGTATTTGATGCTAATTTTTCGTTAAATACAAATATAAATTCAACGCTTTAAACCGTTTGTATAGAACATTTTATTGGAATAGATTCATAGCTAGATAATATAATATAAAAGAAACATTAAAATGATGTACGTAAATAACATAAATTATTGACATACAAATTAAATATTCATTACATGAACTGGGCATTAATTTTTAGATCTTAGAAATATCACACATTCAAATAATGCGTTAAGACCACAGAATTGAAGTCTATTTATAGATTAGATAATGTTAAAACAACTTTCTAATTCTATGGTTAAGACATGTTGTTATGGTAATATTTATTATTGTGAAAACGACTGGATTAATTTTTATGAGTGAAACACGTGAATGGATTTTCCAAATTAAATAGAATTTCCTTTACATCATATATTAAATAATTACATATATGAATCATTGTTAGTATTACATGTATATATATATATATATACATATTTATATATACATATATATATATATACATATACTTGTAACGTTGGTAAAGTGTAAAGAATTAAATTACACAAAAAAATATTTCTACATCACCTATAATTAAATATGCTATTTTATATTAATTACATTTACAGGATCGACTCGACATTTAATATAAATTTAAACTAATTCGATTTAAAACTCAATTATATTGTTTGGATAATTTTAAGATATTCTCTTAATTACATCTTTGAAAGGAACTAAAGCTGTGAATTAAAAGAATAAACCGTGAAGTAAATAGGATATTAAGACTAATTTAAAACAGAAAATATTTCAAATCGTTTTCGTTAAAGGGTAAATAAAATGATAAGTTTATTTTTATCTGAATTATAAAAACTATGGCACATCATGCTATAATTTACTTAATTTTAAATAAATTAATTTAATCAATTCCAGTTGTTTTAAAATGAAAAATTAATGAAAATATTAAATATTAGTAAATTGAAACAGTTGCTGAAGTTTACTTTATGATTACAACAATTTCAATAAAATTGTTTCTACATATTGCATTATATAAAGGTAATAACGTTGTTATATATGTAAGTTTATTTGATTTTTAAATGTTCGATCGCCTTCGGGCAGTAATCCAACGACTATCTCCCGAAGAGGTAATAATTCTGGATGATGTTATCCCTGATTCTAAAAGAATGCATATATTTGTGAAGTAACATTAGTCGATTAATTAGTTTTATATATCACAATATAAAATGGTTTTTATGTGCACTACCGCCCCGAAAACTATAAAGACGCAGATCTGACACAATAGAAAAGTTTACTGAATTTATGCATTTAACTATGTATGTATATTTTGAAATTAATATAAAAAAAAATCTCCTGAAAGTCCAATAAAAATGTTACTTACTTACTAGGTGATTCCAGAATGTTAATAATTAGATTTATGATATTGCAATTTGATATCACAGAAATTGGTTATTTTATCATGGATTAAATATTTTTTTATTTACACATGTACAGATAATATATAAACAGTTTGATGTCTAGAATATATTTGTACCAAATGACAAGTCTGTAGCTCAATCAGCCGTGGTATCTTTCTATTTATTAAATGATATTTCAAGATATTTTATTTAAATCTAATAGTGAGTAGGTATATTGAAGCTTTACTAATGTAGTAATGAGTAGTAAATGATTAAAAATGTTTATTTTATTTTATATACTAGCGTTTTTAGTAATTACAGTATAATTTGCGAACGAACCACTATTAATATACAGAGTTTCTAAATTTTGACAACACTTTTTTGGGACTAAACGTAAATATAACAACTGCCATTACTTTTCTTCGCACTTTAGTGAGTGGATATGTATATATACATATTCTTGTATCCTTTATAAATTGATATATTTTTAGTATAATTGTAATTTTATTTATTTATGTATGTTTATTAAATTATTAAATTTATTTAAAATGATAGTTTATTGCATTTTGTAAAATATAATAAGTTTTACTGTTATTAAATACAAAAAATCGATTACATTATTATATTTTTTAATTATACAAGCAATTCATGGTGCTACCACTTATAAGATTGTATTCAGTTCTAAATTTTATACTTCTGTGGTATTTAGATGGTATCTTAATAAAAAAGAAAATTTCCTCACTTCCGTTTCAATGCAGATATTACTAAAATGTATAACCAAATTATACAAAAATTGTGTTCAAATACCAAAACAGTTCTACTTTCTGAGTAATGTGTCATTTAAAATATATTGTTTAAAGCCGCAGCAGACGGTCTTTCACTTGCCCCCGAAAATATGCAAATAATTTTCATAATATATACCTACCTATTTATTAAATATGAAAAACCACTTTTTTTATGTTAGTAATATTTTAGTTGATTATTTCAGAAAATCAAAAATACAATAAAATAAAAGTATATGTAAACTCTTCTCTGAAAAATCAATATATTATTCAAAACATGTTTAAAACAAGATTGTTTGTCATACATTTAAAACAAAAATAGGTGATTAATTAATTTATCTTAAAAAACGGATTAATAAATAGCATATCTAAAGTCAAAACATACACATTCATTTTAATTATAAAAGCAATTAAAAAAACATCTCAGCTATAGAAAATATAAATTTAATCATCCATAATGATGTAAATAATTATAGTTCAATCATTACAGATCATTAAACCTGAACAGTTTTACCAATGAGATAACAGGAAAGTCGGGTGCAGCAGAACAAAGTGAATTTATGCAATTACCTGTAATGACTGCAAAGTAGTAAATGTAGACCTGGCTGGAAGTTCTGTGGTCGATCAATTATGTTATCTCCGAAGTGATGTTGCACAGAATTTATGTTAGAATGGAACAAACACATTGAAACTGATAATGATTATTATAAAACAAATCATTCAGTATATTTGATCAAAATCCTATATTTAAATATAATCTGGAGTGTCGATCATCAACTATTATTTGACGATTATATGGATTTAATGAAAATTTGACAATATTGCGGAATTAACAATGAAGATAATTATTCAATTGAATATTTAAATTCCTTAATTTGATTATTTACTGAATTCGTGATTGTTATTTTATTAAATTATTGATTACTTTCATTGTGTTAATTGCCGGTATACTTCTAAGGATGTAAATAATAGTGACTAATGTAATTATTGTATTGTACTTATAGTAGACTTATATAGTATCTACGAATCCGCCCTGTATTTCGTCGTACTAAGCAAAATACATAATTGTGCTCGAATGACCAATTCGAATGACCACGACTTAGTCGGAATCTCCATTGCAACCACACGGACATGACATTACATGGCTACAATGCAACGTACTGATACAAATAAATAGTTGTAGTTGAAATGATCTATTCCTACCATTAATAAATCTCTGGTCAATTTATAATTAGCATAATCAAACTCAGCGACATTCACTTTGTCAAAATCCCCATTGAAATCACCCTAATCGCATAATGTATGACCGTAATGCATTGTATTGTGAAAAAATAAATAATTTTACTTGAATTATCGATTATAACCAATGCAATAGTCTCTTATAAATTTTTTTTATTAGAAAAATCGAACTCTGTGATCTTGAATTAATCGAAAATGACCTTAACCTTGTTTAAATTGGACAACAAGAAATCTTAGCAACCAAAAACCAATACTCGATTCTTATTGGCTTCCGGAATCTCAAATTTGAAATTCCCGCCCTTGTTTACCCGGAAACGACCTTGACCTTGTTTAAATCGGTCAATGGGTAGCCATAGAAACCGAAAAACAAATACTCGATTTTGATTTGAGAACATTCTAAATCATTTTCCAAGGTGGGGGGGGGGAGTTTAGGTTTATATGGAAGGTTAATATACACCTTCCATACTACTATTGTCGCGACCTCATTCAATGTGTTTAATGATTTCTTGAACATTTTCCGGGTTTAAAGTCAATCAGTTTCTGGCATTCAGTGGATGGTAAGTCGATTAACTTGCTAACATAAAGTAGACGATTTCAGACTTACCCGGTGTTACTATTTTTTATTATTGGAACATTTTTATTGGAACAAAAAGTTATTACATGTATTATTTTATAAATGTAATTCAAATATAAAAACACTACAATAGGTTAACAATTTTGAGAACTGTTCTAAAACTGGAATAACATTTAAACATTAATACGGTTTATAACTAATGTCCAATAAACATAACATTTTAATTTAACTAATTTAATTAAAATAGTATGAAAATAATAAAAATGAATATATTCTTCCATAACTTTTAATTTAAACACATCATTAATTTCAATGCCTGTTTTTGTTTAAATTGACTTTGAATTAAATAATAAACTATATAGTACTCGTTCACACCATTTATAGAAAAATACTTATGTGTAAATATTAAATAATTTATTTTATTTCAAAATTTATTTAATATATTTCTTTCTGTATTAAACTTATTAATTGTATACATATTTAACAATGACAATTTGATAGTAAATAATATTGTAGTTGTCATACTATTTTTTCAAAGTTTAAATACGGACGCTACTTTCAAACACAGGTGTAGTATTGTGAAATCCATTATAAGAAAAAGTGGTTAATCGTCTGATGAATTAAACATCTTTAACTGATTATAATCAGTCTTGCCCTTCCTAGTACAACTTAGCAGATTTGATACAAATCAAGCTAATCATAATTAGACTGATGTGGTTACCTATGAGGGATTAACAGTCCAAACCAAGAACTAAGATTCACTCTTGCTAAATTCACATGTACGTTCAGTCACGAAAGCCACCAAACCATTCCCATAATAAAGAGCAGTAGTCATTTCGACATGTAGAAAAAGTAGTAATTATATATATGACAATTTAAGCATTGTATGAAATTGTTACTTATATCAATAAGAGTGTATATGTAACTAATTATTATTATGTATACATAATAGCTGATTGTAAACATAATTATTACAGTCAATAGTAATGAACTATATTTAGGTTTGTTGGTTCTTTTCATCATAAACAAATTGCACTGAATGTAATATTAAAATTCATCAGCGAATATAATATTCACCGGTACCTTCAGCATAATTTGGTTAAACATACAGGTATTCAAATGCGATATGCATGTCATTCTAATATCACATGCACACACATTCCTGCCTGTGGAATTGTTGAAAATATACTGGAACGATACATATGTTGATATGTTTATATACTTCTGTATTAACAATGCCTTCAATATTATAAAATATTAAATGAAAGAGCTCATGATTCTAGAATCACTTAATATCAATAAGCCGAAGTTTATATTGAGGAGTTCGAAGAATTGCGTTGGAACAAAACCTGTCATTAGTATAAAATGATGTAAAATACTTATCTAACACATTTTCCATCACATTAATGTTGTCTAGATCAAACTCTTTATTAAGATCACAAGACAGGGAATCGTTTAGTTTGAGAATCATGGATGGTTGAGTTAATCTCTTTGGAGTAGCAGATTGATATTTAAATTCAAATGAATTTTGAGTTATTTCCGACCCGAACGAATATTTCCCTTGTCTTTTGGGATTAAAGTTTTGGCCTACTGAATTACGTTTACATTTATATATGTGTTTCTTTGATGGCATTTTCTTATTAATATCTGAATCAGTGGATTCCATTGACTTGTATTTAGGAATAGCTTTCTCTAGTGGAGAACCTACATCAATATTGGTCTCTATATTATAAACATGTTTTTCAAGAATTTCAATGGTCTTGATAATTATTTCATGAAGTTCTTTATGGCGCCATAGAGTTGTATGCTTGCTCTCTACTTTTGTTAAATAGTAGTTGATAGGTGTTAAAATTTCGTGATATTTCAGGGATAATAGATCCCCAATAAAATGAAGGGATGTCACAATTGTTCGCAATGCTCTAAGTCCTGCCAGTAAATTGTCCCTTCTTCTTATGATGAACAAGCTTATAAAAGGTCTCGCCGTATATGAAATAGCATGACGAATCTGATCACTGGTAGCGTGTACCATCAATTCATTAATCGCCAAAATAGCCAAATCAATATAATGCTTGCTGCTGTCGCTTAAACCCTCAATCAAAACTGGTAGTAAATTGTCTAAATCAATAAGTTGAATTTCTGTTTTCCATGCGAGTCTTATAATTCTATATGCATGTGCAGAATAGTCCAATTCAAATGGCAGTTCCGATGTGATATAATCTTTTTTGAAGCGAGTATGTCGTTGTACAACTTGAATAGACTTACACGTTGGTTTATCGTGTAATCCAATTGTCCGATAAATGTTGTTTTTCCCAAAGGAATATTTAGATTTTTTTGATGGCGTGAATTTCTTCTCAGATGAACCAACAAGAAAGTTAGGTATAGTTATGCCCTTTGTCATATTAAAGGCATGATAATTATATGGTCTGATTCTAGTGATTTATCTTGTATAAAGTTTATATTCGAGGCTATTCATGACAATTTATATCTTAGCAATCTGCTACAGTTGTTTCAGACATGCTATATATTATTTATTGTGTTATTGTCATGATATAATTTTGCTAGTAGATATTCATACAATTTTTAACATAAACATATTGAATGTACTATAATATAGTAAAATCAATGTCTACACTTTGCCTCTTTATGACATAGATATTTAAACTACTCTATAACTACAATAGATATATATGCTTTAGAATGATTGATTATAACTAATGATAAATTTATAATGATAATATTTAATGATTTAAACAATTTTGTTATAGATATCGAATCAATGAATTAATCAATAATTATTATTTTTAATTTTGTATGTAAAAAACAAAAGATTGCATGCTATGAATATGTTGAGTTCGCATAGTGAAATGATAGTTACACGACAAGTTATTAAAGTATAATTTTCTTTACCTACTTATTGGTATTTCGATAAAACATACAATATTCAAAAAAATCTGAAATTTTGTGTTAAACAAAATGAGACGAAACCTGTAAAAATATTCATAAAAAGACATCATTTTTCCAATTTCTAATTTTAACCACTTATAATGTAAATTTTAGTTATTATAATTCCCACTGTAAACTGCTTCATCGGGCCGATATCGTCGGACGAGTCGGGGTAAAAGAGTAAATGATTGCGAACGACGGATCACTATTTGATATCGCCAAAAGGTTCTATAGCCGATATCGACAACAAATTATATCGACGATTCTTAGAAAAAGTTTTGTAGTTGATACTTTTTATTCAATAAAAACGAACATAATGAATCTCTTAAAGTATTATAGAAGGAGTGTTGCTAGCTCACCTAAAAATAGTAAAATGACTTGAATAATCAGAATTGAGTATTATTATTTTGGTTGCTATATATTCCAATTGGCTTACTAACACAAGGTCAAGGTCATTTTCGATTAATTTAATATCACATAGGTTGATTTTGCTAGTTGGAAATTTATTTGAGGTACTCTATTGGTGTTAATCGATAATTCAAAAACAATTATTGATTTTATCTCAATACGATGCATTTTGGTCATATAGTGCCCGATCCGGATGATTTTAATTGAGATTTTGACTAAGATAAGGTCGCTGAGGTTGATTGTGCTTTTTACAAATTTATCACAGGTATATTAATTGCAGTAATTTTTCAGAGGTACTCTAATGGTAGTAATCGATAATTCAAGTAAAATTATTGATGTTTCCAAATACGATGTCCGATCAGGTTCATTTCAATAGAGATTCCGAATAAGTCGCGGTAGCTGAATTAAATTTTGTTAGTTCGAAATTCATCCGAGGTACTCCAGTGTTAGAAATCAGTCATTTGGGTACATTTATTAATTTTTATTAATTCGACGCGCTGTAGGCATACAATCCCCGATCAGGGCTAATTTGATGAGAATTCTGTCTGATCAAGTATAAAAGCCCTATACATAGATACCATAAGTATACTATATCTCTATACCATAAGTATACTATATATTTATACCATAAGTATACAATACTATATCTCTATACCATAAGTATACTAAAAGTATATCTAAGTATACTAAAAGTATACTATAAATATACTAGAATTATACTCCAAGCATACTATATATATATGTATATACATATAGTATTCTTGGAGTATAATATGCCATATATATATAAATAAATATATATTTAAAGTATGTTATATCTAAACTTCTATTAAAGCATATACGGACAAATATTGTACTCAACACCGCACCATGTTCTTTGAAGATCAATCAATCTTACTTTTTGTCGTGTTTTAAGTTATTTATATAGAGTTAAATAACTTTCTGGCAGTAGTGGCCTGGACAGAAAGCTTGTTACGAATAGATCATTACTGGCATCATTTTCCTTGGGCAGCTGTAGTTTAAATATAGGGCGAGGAGACGATTTTGACGGTGCTGCCTGTGGCACGTTTGATGACTTTAGATTATCATTTAGAGAACTTTTGACACGAGACGAGAAAATATTGTAGTTGGTTGGTTGGTTGGTCAGGCGGTATCCCCGACAGAGGATTCAAAGCCCCCGCAGATACGAGGCCACCGCCACGTGGTTCTCCGCCAACACGGACAAGGGAGGACTCCCCATCCCGACCACTCGCAGCCACAAGCCAATGTGCGCCAAACACTCCTGATCCAGGTTCTCCAGAGTCTACTCCTCCTCCTTGCACCCCGCGTCCAGGTGAACTCCGTACGCTGCCAAAACATGCCAATGCCCACTCCGGAGCTGCGAGATCATCGTCTCGATGTGCGGGGGTAAGCCCGCCAGTAATGGCGTGTTGGTGAACACGAGAAATGTACGATCATGCGAAGATCTGGGGTCAACGACTTCCCTCCTAATAAGAGACCTGGCTGCTCTGAAGGACACTGGTACAGGGTTTTGCAACCCATCATCGTTGCGCGGGCCAATCGCAGCTTCCCAGGCCTCACTGTACGCAGCTTCTTTGCTATGAATACTATAGTGACAAGGGATCCACTGAAAGTTCACAGTTCCATCAACCCTTTTACTTTAGGCCCATGAAGAAAAGCTTCCCTATTTAGGTTTTTATTCACTAACCCCTGAATACACTTGTACGAAGCGTTCAGTCTTCCTCTAGTCAGAAGAGAACTCATGTCCCTTATTTACCAACACTCTTTTGGTCTCACTGAGCTCTCACTCACTCACTCACCTAGGGCTTAGTGCAAAAATATGAACACAAATCGGTCATTTTCAAATTGCCAATCGGGTAAATTTTGTCTAAATTCCTCAAAGAACATCTCCACAAAAGTTCATACTTGTATCATAATTTGAACGATTTTTCCATTATCTTCTGCACTAAATGCATTATATTTTTGAAGGCATCGGTAAGGAATTTGGTTCTTCGGGAAACATTTGACGACTCAGTGGACTGATTTGGTTGACATCTCTCGGATTGGTTAACATGAACAGATACTGGGTATTCCTTGATCGAGTAGGCACTTGTCTCCTTTCCCTCAGTAACAGATTTTTAGTAATAATAATGTCGAAGCAGGGTAGGTGATTATTGGCTGAAAAGTTGCTCCCTCCCCCATCAAATCATCAAGTAAAACACAATCATATAGTTTGAAAATATCAAACGACTCATGAAGGCCTTTTTCATATATTTGTATTTTGATACAACTGACAAGGTCATAGGGCGGCTTATAGTATGTTTCTGCAAACCAATGAATAGTCTGCAGTGGCTCAGTGACATGTGATTTTAATGCGATGTTTTCAATAAAATCGTAGCAAGCGAGGAATAGGAGGAGGAAATGCGACTACAAGAAACATGAAACGTAAATATAAGTATCCTCATGTGTAGAGCAACGAGATTGGAGCGGAGGAGAAGGAGACTGAAGTTGAAGGGTCCTTCAACATATGGAATATTTATTTTGACGGTGATAACATGAAAAAAGTTAGATAGTCGAAATAAAATGTACTTCTATGACCCGGATAGGTGCCACAGTCAGTCTAATTCCCTCCAATATATTTACGTTTCTTGACGCGACTCTCTTTTTGATGCAGAAATCTTTGTTAGTGCAATTAATATTGTATAGCTTCTTTTCATCTTAATTTAATCACACCTACAGCTTATAAAATTAGTTAATATTAATAAAATATGTGTTTGATCTATATATATAATAAATGTTATGTGTAATTTTGCTAAAGTATTAAATTATTTTAAATATACATGCATTAATAGTGCAATATAGAAATCAGGGAAGGAAATATTTTAATCTTAATTGAAAAATTACAAAAAATGTTGTTTGTTATGTTGTTTTATATATAATAGAATAATATCTTCACAAAGCGCATTCAGTGTGAACATTTCAATTAAACCTAAGCCGATTAAGGCTAATCAATAAGTGAGAGTTTGGGAGTAGACCCGAACTTGTTCTGATATAACACGTTCAGTTTGTCCAAATCATCAACTTAACCAGTCGGCACTTTCCCTTTCCAATTACCACTCTAATAAATCACCAGGTCCTGCTTTTTTTGGTCATTAATTTTCAGAATTATAACGATTTTAAAACAATGATGTACAAAAATCATAAGTACATTAGGTGCATCATTTTTATTACTGGTCATATTAACCGGCTCTACATAGTGCTGCATAAAAACGGAACCCCTAAATGTAGCCTACTTGTATATTCCGTCTACACCAAAGATATACTGCATCTGCACGCTTAACTCTTCAACTCATAATAATATAAATCTTTAACTCTTTATATCAGTATATTGTAAGCTGATATTGATGATTTTCAATCTAAACTCAATATATATAAATATAATGTAAAACGGATTAAAATTCCATATAGTAAATATAGACATAAGCTTTTAATAGATTCCTGAGCGTGGTATATCAAATCATATACCACTCAGCCCAAACGTGGTACCTTATTTTTAGTAAACAAAACATCACTTCAACTGACACGAAATGTCTAATTTCTAAGAAGAAAACAACTTTTTTGTTCTTTGAATTAAAATTAATGGTATACATTACAATGATGTCCTTTTTTTGTATTATTTATAAAAGTTGTCAACATCAGCTTACAATACTGTTAAAAAAGAGTTAAGCCTCGCGTTCTTGTTTAATTTTGAAATCGTTGAATAATTTTGATATATCACATATAATGATCATATATTCCAGTTGTTTTCAGCTTTTGGAGTTATTATTAAGCAATTTTCTGCAAGATTTTATTGAGTTGCAATCATTCTTTGTACAATTTATTAAATTACATACAACACGCTATATAAAGTCTCTTTTTATTATTACCGTATTATTACATCTTGTTTCGCTCTAGTGTGCACTGCAAGTTAAGTGATAAATGTTCACAGCGCAGGCATTTGATTTTTTCTTTTTGCGCTATAAAATAAAGTGCCGTGCATGCAAGTCAATTTAGGCTGAACGCTACTGATTAAATAATTTTATCGTGCACTGTATATGCAACGTCAAGATGTAATAATACATTATTACATAACGATAACTTAACTCTTAAATAACTAATTATTAAAGTATAGAATTACTTAAGTTTAGTCATACCATTATACCTGAAAAAATGTTCAACTATAAAATGTGTCTAGGCATTTACTTAAAATAATTTAATTAGCAAAATATATAGATATTATTTTTATATATTACTTGCTATTTTTATTAGTATAATCTACCATATGCCACTTATTTCATTATATATATTTAAACTTCTACAATCAGAATAGCGACAGGGTATATAGAAATAGAAACCTTACAATGTGAAAAAATGACTGAACAATTAAAATGTAATTTTCAACTGCTTTTTTAACTACATTCAACTATTAGAAAAACAAAAACAGAAATTATTCTTTCATAAAAAAGTAAACATATGGTATTGTAATAAACTATAATTTTGTAATAATAGTTAGCAGGTTCAAGATGATTCAAATTATTTAATGTGTTCAATTTCTGTTACCTTGCTTTTAATGACCTGGCCTAATCAAAGTGTGTGACACAAATAACAACTTCTTGATCACTTCATTATATAAAACTATTTTTTGCGTCTGTCTATCCACCAAACATATTAATAAAAATAATAAAATTAATGCTTATTTTTTGCGAAATATTAACTGAAACTGAAAAAGTAACAAGTAATAATGATGTTTATCTCCAATAAATATAATATGCTAGTTTTAATGTAGAGTCCTATGTCCACCAACCGCGACGCGACGCGACGCAAAAGAGTTGATTACATACACTATTTCCACTGAGCGCGACAGAACGCGACTAAACTGAATTTGAAATTTTGTTCTACTTTTTCTGCGACGATGCGCAACGAAATCAATATTTAAACAAAAATACTATAATAATTGATGAGACATCATCATTCGTACACATACAATGTACGTTCCTGCACTTAAAGGGAACTATGAGAAAGCACCTCATTAACACAGACTGTATACATTGGTCATGAACAAACAAAAGTTACTTGCATACTTACCTCCCCAATCTATACGTGACACCGGGCTGAATTGGTTAAAGAGATATAGTGCGTAGTCTGTTCATAAATATAGACACATCTGTATAGAGCCATAATTGCAAATAGTATTTTGTCGCGTCGCGTCGCGCTTAGTGAAAACTAAAAAGGAATTGCCGCACGGCGCTCCGTCGCTTCGCGCTTAATGGGTATTGGCCTTAATAATACTATTTCTAAATGGTTACAATATGCGTGAAATGGCCACAGCAACCAGAAACCGTTAAATTAAACTTTTAAAGATATTCTTTTAATGACTTATACTTCTTATTAAAGTTAAGCATATCAATTTGCATACTTGTAAGTTAGGTTGTTAAGTTTTTCTTTTGTTTAAAGTTATTAATATGTTATTTAATTAATATTAAGGTTTTCCAATAAATAACTTTATCCAGAATATTTCAGTGTTCAACCATAGACCACAAAACAATTGTTATTTCCAGACATAATTAAATACGAAGAGTACAATAAACGAAAAATCTTTATTTGGGATTTATTGTGTTAATGTCTACATATGTGTAGGATGAGTCATCGTTTGAATTGGTTCCATTAATTTATAAATCACAAGTACTCATTGTACGAGTGTATTTCGATCGTGAAAGCATGAAAAACCAATACCAAGTCCGACTAAAACAGTTAATCTATAACATGAAATAAATGCAATAATTTTATGTCAAAATAACATAATGTATCCATTATAATATAATTGTATTATATTATAAGTTAATAATATTCATATTATATATTAATATTATGAACTTTTATATGCATGGGATTTTAGACCATTTAATAATTAAAGATATCAAAGTAGGAGTTGCATTAGCCTTCGATACACAAATTTAATTTTACAAAATTAAGTAAATAAAAATTATTTTGATGCATTTTTAAAATAATATAATATAATTTAATTTATAATTATTTATTATTATTTATTTAGATATTATTTAGATATCAAAATCTAGTAATAACTATCAATCATATATGTTAAGCCACAGAATATTTTACTGCTCAAAAATAATAAAATAATTTTAAATGCTTCTAAAAAACGGTTATATATAAAATATTTATATTACAATGATAAAATTATGTTGTGTGCCGTAAATATAGGCTATATATATATACCGCATACTACATCTATCAGGAATTTTACATAAAACAAGTTGAATTCCTACCCTGCAGAGGCGGATAGAGGATATTGTAAAGGGGTGTTCGTTTTTTTGTTAAAAATAGCGCCCCATACAATCTCCGGCACGCGTATGGCGAGGCGGAGTCACGCCTATAAAACGGCGCGTAGCGCCGAAAATTTTGTTGCTTTATAAACTAAAATGCATTTAAAGGCATAAAAAATCACCAACCCCCATCAAGCTGAGGAAAGGCGCCCCTTCAAGTTCAGAGAATGTACAAGAAAAGTAAATCAAGCTGATAAAAG
>JAUZND010027482.1:0-23678 GCA_034780555.1 Coelogynopora nodosa
TGATCGTTGTCTTAATGAGCTTATTATACCTAAGAGAACGCAGGAGCGATAACAAGAATGGTCACTATCGAGTTATGTTATAACTTGTTATCGTTTCATGCGGCGATAACTAGTCATTTGACGATAAATGTAATAGCCCCAATGTTGACAAACTATTTGTAATGGTTTACCGCAACGGACACTTTGGAGATAGAATGAACGTTTTGTGTATTTGGGTTTGATTCTCCTCCATTTACAGATATAGTTAACAGTTTGGGTTTTTAGGCTGATTCTCCGTCATTTTATATTGCACCAATTTGTATTTGTCATCGTTAGTTTGTTCACCGTTAACCGTTTACCGAGTTCCTGCGTTCTTTTATTTCTTGAAAATAAGAGCTAAAATATGAAAACCACAATTTTTTTTAATTTTCTATAATTTAAAAAAAACTCATTAAAAAAGTAAACATTTTTAATAAACCCTTTTATAAAATAAACTGGTTGGAATAGTGTTAATTATTGTGTTATATGTAATGTAACATACAGGGTTTACATAGATAAAGGTAAAGTCATGCAATTTAAATGGAATGAAATTTGAGTGAAATATACTTTAAAATAAAATGTTATTAACCTATAGAATGTTATATACTTAATTTTTAAATTAATTACACTAAATAATATGTTTCTATTTATATATAGTTGTGCTGTTTCAGGGATTGAGGATATATAAATATTTGTCAAAATCAATAGAGGATAAATCGTCAATTTGTATTTAAAAATTCAATTTATCAAATAATTTTTTTCTCACAAAAGCGTGAAGTTTAATTTATATAATTTTTTTAAAGTTTGTATGACCTGAATAAAAAAAAGGTAACGAATTTTTCCCTCAATGGGAATTGAACATGGGTCAATTGCGTATGCTAACGCTAAGACACATGAAACCAACATTTATAATAAATTGTTCAAAATAAATAAATTGTCCAAAATTGTATCAGTTTTATTCTAAATAAATAACCATTTAATATTTGACTATATTTTCAATTTACTATTCCAAATCGATCCCCTAATTTACTTTTGTACTATTTAATAATTTTGTGTTTGAGATATTATAGGGTAATAAATATATAATGTGTTGCATATTATTTTGCGTTATACTTTCAATAATATGCATTATACTAATAAATGTTTATATTTAAAAATATGCATAACATAGCAAAGAATACTTTGACATGTGTAAAGGAAATATTTATTCACAAACATATATACCTTCTGAATGACATGTTCTCAGTTTACCCTTGGGCTACTCTTAGTGTATCCAGAAGGAGGACGTGACGTATCTCTTATTCATGACAATGCTCGCCCTCCAGTGTCCGGTCAGATACGCATTGGACTTCATCAAACGACAGAATATATTTGCCTCATCAAACAGCCACTCTACAGTATAATTGTCCCGACATCAACATGTATATGTGTTTGTGTTTCCTGGTTTACGGGCTCTAAAAAATCAACAAGATGCTTGGACTCAGTTTGATGATAGAAAAAACATTGCTGATTATTTTAGAGTAAATTTGCGAATATTCACTGACGCCATGATAAAGAAGGAATTTCAGAAGATGTGAGACGATTTTCAATGCCTTTTTAAAAAAAGGCGGACACCACCTATAAATGCCTGTCAATACTTTGTAAATACTTCCATACAAATATAACATAAATTGGATTTTTATAATGTATACATTTTTTTTCAAAGAACGCTGTTAATTATGCAACATGTTATATTATTTAATAAAAAATGTAAATATATAAATAAAAAATGTTAAATAGGAAAATCTTAAAGAACAAAAGATAATAAAAACTGAAGGTTTACTAACATTCTATTTATATCATATTTATATATGAAAATGATCATGAATTCAATATGCTTTTTGAATGATTCCATGAAGTTTCAAAACCATTAATTTAAAAGCTTCTCGAAAATTTTAGGATTTTTTTTATAAAATCGTACAAAAAACCCTATAAGCTTTTTCATATATATTTCTTCAATGCCATTCAAGACAATTCAATGCCGTTGCTACCAGAATATGATGCCATTTTCTATAATTTGCTACCATAATTTTGTCTTGGTGATACCTATTTGATGTAAATATATATTTTTGGAACATTTTTAATAGGCATATCGAAGAAATGAAATAATAAAATAAGAGATTCTCTTTTAAATAATGTTTTCGTAATTTTTAATTATGGTCTTATATATTTAGTATACAATGATATGTGACTATTTTTTACTCGTCAATAGTACACATAAAAATATTCGAAGCGGTATGTTTCTAAAGAAAAAAAATGTATATTTCGGATATTAATAAATTAATCCAAATACAATAAAAAGCTATAAAATTGATATATAGTATGAAAACAATTTTTATTTATTTATTAAAAATGTATGATATGCCTCTGAACGTATTGACATATTAATTCCTTACCAACACAAAAAATATATAAGACAAAAGCATACGAACAGATTTAAATACAGAACTTTAAATAATTTCCATAACTAATAAAATTAAATAAATACATATAACTATTATTTAAATAACAATAAGCTCTGAATTTGAACAGACTGTACTTAAATGGAAGGTAAGAATAATGTAACCTAAAATATATATATAACGTTTTTATGCTTTTGAATGTTTTTTGTTGTTGTTAATATTACTTATTTATTATTATAACATTTATTATTATTTATTATATATATTTATATTTACATATTGTATTGTATTTTATTTATACATTATATTTATATTAATATTAACATTAATATTTATTTATTATTATTTTTATTATTATTATTTATTATTATTATATATAATCTAAATCGACTGTAGTCGATAACATTTGGTAATGTAATCGATTTTTCATCGTTATATATATTTCCTTCTAATATAACACACATCTATATTAATTCGTTTCTCCTGAAACATAGCCGATATATTATCAAACTAAAATATATAATAGATAATGATATGTCCTCGTACCATAGTTCGCGAGTTGTATAGTAACTTTAGCGATCAACCTTTGGTACTAAAACTGCAGACAATAATAAATAGACAATAATTAACTATATACACCATATTTTATACCTATAAAACACCACGGGTAGATATATAAATATATAATTTACACATACGAAAGGGCAGTATTATGTAATGGCTGAACGAGGTATGCTTATATTATTCATTGATAAGATTATTTAGTCGATAAGACAATTTACATAGTTTCGATACCAAATTACATGATAATGTATTCGTTTGGAATATTTAACATAGGCACACGTTTTTTGCTTTCAAGGATACGACAAAAATTGATGAAAATTATTAGAAACAAGTATAAATGTCTGTAACACGTGAACATCATGCGACAGCAGTTACAGTTTGCATATAAAATAAAATGTTAGATGTATTTTTCGTCTTATTTGAGATATTTCAGTTAAATATATATGCAATCGAATAAGATATGAGGCAGCGATGTTATAAGTGTTAAGTGAAAACAATGATATAAATACTATATATTGTTCAGTACTTTTAAAAGTTTTAAAAACACTTGTTCAATAAATGACAGAAATTGATAATTGCAATTACATGAATTATTATATTGTGTAATAAATTTTTAAAATACAACAATTACAAAATACGATTATAAGAAGGCACAGGGACAGAAAAGAAATAATTTTAAGTATGCTAAATGAGACTAAGAATAAATAATATAGCTATACGCCAATATCCAGATGCAGTTGATTGTTTTCAGTTTGAATCTTTACGAGATTAAACGATAAGATTTTCCTTGATTTTAATTATTAATTTAAATGTTTATTGCATATTCCCATTTCGTTTTTTTTCTAAACATTTTTTTGAAATATGTCAAAAAACATAAGAAATCGTATACATTAAATCTCATAAGCCCAAACTTAATATTCAAGGCAAGTATACACCATAGCGAAACTCTATCTCTTTTAACCAAATTTAATTTATATTTTTGAATGAATTCATTCTATCAATAATTCATAAATTATGTTTAACTAATTATGACCAGTTGGCCTTTGTTGTCGAAAAGAAAATTTCCCTTACAATAATGTGATCTGACCACTCGATATTGGAGTCCTATGTTATTCGTTTTAATTTTAATATTGATTATATTAATACTATTTTATAAAGAGTATCTCAAAATCAGTGAAGCAAGGGGAATTAGGCACCCCAAAATTATTTCGCCCAACCACCCGGCCCCCTGTTGTCAGCCACAATTGCCTCATGACCGCAAATAATCCGTTGACTATCGAACGCTCGGTAGTAAACTATACGTGTCCCCCTGGAATTATATTTCATGGAGAGAATAGTACATGGACAAATCGAACCTACAATCAGGCTGCCACTCTACTCTTCACTACTGGTAAGCTATTCTCATTTATTTTCGGGTAAAGTTGTTCGTTCCGTTATCAATAAATAAATAGTACAATACATTGGTATTACACTTATCTATAATAATTCAAATGTGACCATATTCTGAGAGGACTATCCTCAGCATTGGGATTTAGGGGGTGCGGAATCATTAAAAAGGCGCATATGGCGTGTTGCAAGTCTGCAAATTTTGCCCCTTTTAAAAAATTTGAGGAAATATTCAGACATACCGGCTTAACGTATACCGGCTTATACCTTAAAATTTGAAGAGGGACGTCACGCTAAATATGGCAGCAAACATAGATAAATTGGTAAAAATGAATCGTAGTGTCTATATTTAATGTTGGATATTTATAAATAGTAATCTGTTAAAAAAGTATTTTTCTACAAATACATAGATATATACAAGTTATATAGCTTTTATTCTAGTTGTGCCGGGTCCTACTATTTTTTATATGATAATATTTAAGGTATGTCGAATATTGCCGCATAGAATCTCGCCATATGTAACAAATCTCTTAAATTGTTAATCTATAAAAGTTGTCATGTTTTGTCTTAAATTTACATGGAAATTTTAAAGAGCTTACACTTATTGCAATATATATTTTTATTGTTGCATGAGCTGACACTCGTTTTTGACATTTAAGCTTAATCATTTTTTTTACAATTATCAAAATGCCATTAATTAAATATAGAATGCAATATTTAAAAATAATAAATAGACTAAAATTGTACATATACGAAAATATTCTATTATAAATTTAATATGTATTATATAATATTTATTCTATTATAAATTTAACTTATGTAAGTATTGTTTGCAATATTGTATTGGGCATTGTGAACAATTGCTCTGTTAAGAAAATAACTAATAACAGTATATAGCATAAGAAAGTTGTATCAAGGCAAACCGCTTTACAACGTAACCTTATTTAATGAAAATTTTTAATTATGTGAGCCACTTAGTATAAAATATATTAACGTTTTTTTCAAAAATTTCCAGCATGGTGCATAATTTAGGTAACATTCATTCAAAAATTTCGTATTTTGTAATTTTGAAAATTTTGAAAACTTTGAAAATTTTGTTTTGGTTTTATTTTTATTTTTTTAATGTTATTCCTTCATTATTTATTGTTTATGATTTTGGTGCTTTCCTTCTTTACCAACTAATAAAATGTATCTATACATTTTTATTGGGAATAATCAGAAATACTAATATATTTACTTTTTGATGGTTTCAATGGGTTTTGTATATATTTTGTTCAAGATAAGATTATACTTTTTTAACTAATTATATTCGACACAAATTCTAGAAATTCCATATTCGACATTTATATTAAGTAAGTTGAATTGGTCTACCCATCATAGCATCATTATGTTATATATATATATATATACATGAGTCATTTAGTGATTACATTAAACTTAAAGTAATTGTTATAATTTAAGAATAAGTTTTATTCACGTCCTTCTTTCTACTTTCAAGATACTCTAGAATTCATCTACATAAATAGTTGTTGAATATTTATTGCAAAACGTTAATTGTGAATCAACAATTTGAGCCAATCAACAATTTGGTTGTGGATCGTTTTCAGACACAAATGTGTCTTGTAAATTAAAGATAATAATTAGTAGCCACTTTATAACCGTTACTAAAAAATGACTACCTTTCCAATATATACTCAAAACCAGTGAAAACCTTTCCAATTACCGCTCCTTACAAGACTATGTATGTGAAGTGTCACGACAAAACGTCACCATAATTAAAATAGATAATAATAAATAAAAAATACTCTGATATTCGTCCGTCTAGAGGGACTATATTTGTCCATTTAATAATTATATCGATACGAATAAACAAACGTTTGTATTAACATTATTTTTTTTAGTTATGAATTTGGTGACGTTTTGTCGTGATGACGTTTTGCGTGACACTTCAACATGTAATTAACTTTATATTTAAATTTATATTTTAACTAATCTTTTTGTCTGGGTTGTCACCATATTTGTTACATAGCTGTCATAATTTTCTTTCATTTCAATCTTACAAATTTGAATTTGTTTACAACTGGTTATTAAAGATCTATTTCTTGATATATACAATAAGGTTGACTATTTTTTGGCCCAATAACTTTTTTGACAATCTGAAAAACATTATTGAGTTGTTTTCATCTCTAAAATAATGTGGTTTATTTTTAAGTATCATCATTTTTGGTTTGATTATATTGCAATATTCAACATTGCATTTTTGATAGTTTTTATTTGATGTTTTTTCTATTTAATTAATAATTATTACGAAAACATGTTAACCAGAATTTGCTCTAAAAAGCGTTTGGTTATTATCGATAAGCTGATATTTCTGCGCTTTATCTCGATATTGGAACCAATCGATGGCTAATTCCTTGTTGATATTATATATTGACAAGAGATCTCTGATCATTTTTAAAGCATAAGGCAGAATGAAATTAGGTTACACTAATACAGATATTTATGATGGGTACCATATTCCACAGTAAAAAAAAGAAAATATAAAAAATGGAGTGGAATTTTGGGTATTGTGTAACTGATTTAGAATCCACCTAACCTCCACAACTGATATAGGTGAACGCGCCATAGACCACCTCTTCTCCCGGCAAACCCACCTCCAATTCGATGAACCTTCTCTACTCACCGTCCTTCTCATCTACCTCCCTTTGGCCTGCTGGTGCGCCGGCAGTGCCGTGTCATCGGGTCTCGTAGTCCCGATGTTCTTCATAGGGGGGCTGTACGGGCGCACTCTGGGCCGAATCATGGTCCGTGTGCTCGGGGTACACACACTGCACTACTGGGGCTGGGTGGACCCGGGCGCTTTTGCGCTGATCGGGGCGGCAAGCTTCTTCGGCGGGGTGTCCCGGTTGACGATGTCCCTGACGGTGATCATGATGGAGATCACCAATGATGTGCAGTATCTGCTCCCTATTATGGTGAGGTGACGGGGCAATTGTGGATAGCTGGGGGTAGACTGAGATAATCAATACAATTGGTTGTATCAAAGACTTGAAGATTATGTAACTAATATTTATATTAGGAGTAAGTTAGTCAAAATGTTGGAAAAATTGGTAAAAAAACACCTTAAAATAGCAGTAAAATAGTTTTTTCACTTGTGACATAACTGACGCATATATTCATGCAACAATTTTATTACGGCATATTATTAATTTATAATAGAAATTATTTGGGTTTGTTACATTCCAGAAATAACCATTATACAAGCATATTTATCGTTTTTTCTTGCACTTATTGATCCAGTTCATCAAAATGTAATTGTATATTATAAAAGTTTCCTAAAATAATTTCTGAAAACATGGGAAAGATAAAAATAAGACATTTCTCTTTGTGATGCAATTTTTTTTCAAACTTTAATTTTTATAATTCTAAAGCTCTTCTTGGAATTTACAATATACTATTTATTAAATAATCTTAAGATAATAAAATGCTTTCAAATCTATTTTAAGATGCTATTAAGCTATTTTTATTTATTTACTAGCAAGTAAAAATTAAAATATATATTATAATGTTTTTATGATGATTATAAAAGTTCTTATAACAATTATTTTACATACATTATATTACTTGAAAGTAGTGACATGCAAAAACCCCTATTAACTGAAAACTTTTCACACTATATTATGAAATTTGTTAGCGAATAGCCAAAAGGTCACACTAATAAAAAGCTTTATTTTAGGAAACTTTATATAAAAAGTTAATTTTTTAAAAAACTAATTTTTACAAAACTATTTTTCAAGAAACTAAAAACTAATTCTAAAAATATAACAAGCTTTTAAAAATAAATATGGATAAAAAAAGGCGAACTCTAAATTCGTCGACAGACAAAATTACATTCCACAATACAATCCGAAACTCTACGTAGTTTACGTACATAATATATATTATTATTAAATGGAAATACTTCTACCTCGGAATTATGGTGAAACAGTACATAAAATATAAGGGCGAATTGATAATCTTATACCGAAAATTCGAGAAACAATTACATTAATAAATGATGCAATCGGAGTTGTACCGTACGCTATACAACTACTTTGTGGTGATTTATTTAGAACGATGTTTAAATGACGACTTTGTTACCATTATCAGTGCAAAGTATTCTTATCAGTCTTTATAGCTTTATGGTTCACACTGTTGCTATCTTCCTTCCAGCTGGCGGTGATGACTTCCAAGTGGAGCGGTGACCTGATCACTCATCCGATCTATCATTCCCTCCTTGAGCTCAAGTGTATCCCATACCTCGCCAATGACGTGGCCATCTTTAAGGCCCGCCACACATCCCCATCCACCAACGAAGGTGGTTAATATTGGATTTTTACTAAATTACTCAAAACTGTTGTTCTAAACTCTGCCTTTATGCTAAGGGGTTTTTATATTCGAAATTATTATTGTTATTCATTCATAACTTTCGTTTTCGAATCAGATAATTTCAATATATTTACTAAACACATACTGCTGTTCTCTTTAAAAACACAAACTGTTGTTTTCAGAACTTCTTAATGTGTAGATATAGCTAATACGTATACAAATGGATGTCATATTATCCGGTTAAATATTCCTTATATATATATATATTTATGATAAAGTTTTTTACTTCATTTGCAGAAAAATTCTTATTCCGAAGGAGTAATAAATCATTCATTTTAATTCGCATCCTTAAATCGATAGGTAAACAGGTTTCCACCAATCAGCAACAACGACAAGCAAGCTCCACCTCGCTCAACCTTGACCTTTTTACGGTGAGTGAGGTGATGCATTCGCCAGTCGATTGTCTGTTGCCCCGGGAAACCCTCCGTCAGTTGGCCTCTCTCTTGTCGATGACGCGTCACAGCGGATTCCCCGTCGTGGAAAGTGTCACATGTCGCCGCTTTTTGGGCACTGTTTCCCGCGTGGAACTGACCGCGATACTGCAGGTATGCGAGCAAATATTTTTTAAATTATTTATGTAAGCAAAAATTGTATATATGGTAACATTCACTAAATTGTACAGATTCACATTGCACATAGTCACAAATTCATATTCATTAAATGATCCTTAAAACATATTTTTAAAGTCATAAAAAATGAAGGATTGATTAGTATTTTAAAAAGTCTAAAAAGTTTTATTAAATGTATTTTACGTGTTTGAAGAAAGATGTTCAAGTAAGATCTAAATAAGTGTTTTGAAGAAAATTCGAAAATGTATTTTTTCAGCAAATTTTTTTTTATATAGATAATAGACGTATTTTTTTAAATATAATTAATCGTAATAAAAATCAATAACATTTTTGTACTAAATATTCTTTAAAATAATTGTTATATATGTGTTTTAATGTGTTCGTTTTGAAAAAGTTGCCTCGAGTTCACATGTATTAAAAAAACTTATTATAAATTTACATATTATCATTAAATCTAAATCTAAAACATTTTTCAATATTTCCTATTTTTTAAAAGTTTAAAATTAAAACAAGTAACCCTATATACAACTAATATTCTGTTTAATTGAAGATATGTTGACTGCTGTAAATATAAAATTCGATAATATAATCAATTTAAATTAATTAATTCGTAAGTTTGGCAAGTTATTCAATTGCATTTGCTTGAACTTTTTAAAAATATTTAATATAATATAGTACATAAGCATGTATTGTATATATAAATTTATTGGTATTTTACATTGACATAATATATAATGTATGTCTTGATATCTTGTTTGTTTCTGGAAATGTCATAACAAAGTCCAACATTTTTATTCTGCTGATATTGCCGAACACTGATATATCCATTAATTTAACACAACTGTATCGACCTGTGAATAATAAACGAGTATTTGCTCTGAACCACCAATTGTAGGCGGTGGTGCTGGGAAGTCAGCCACCCACCTACGAAGATCTCGCTCTGGGCAGGACACTGCGTCACCCGAGCATGCTGCTAGAACGAACCAGCACCATGTCAGAGGAAGAGCTGGACGAGTTGGTGGACCTGGTGCCCTACATCAATCAGTCAGCGTTGCGCGTGCCGCTGGGGTTCTCCCTCCAAAGAGCCTTCATTCTGGTACGGAGCATGGGCCTGCGCCACTTGGTCGTGGTTGACACGCACAACAGTGTGCGCGGAATCATCACCAGAAAGGACCTGATGGGCTTTGCGGTGGAGGAGAGTCTTGATCGAGCGTTGAGAGAGGAGGCAGCTGCTGCTTCTTCCGAACACACTAAGACCACCTCTTCTGCCGACTCGTGATTCATTCATTGGTGGTGGATTTTTTCCACGATGTTGCCTACATGCCAAAATTATAGCGTATTGAAGTGCGCTGAATGTCTATACCACTTTCGCTATTCACATGTGCGTTCCTTGACTACTAGTTTAAGTTTTATATTTTGCTTTTCGAAGACGAAAGTTCCTCTATGGTTTTATATTCTGTATATTCTGTTTCTGAACTCAATTAAAATAAAAAACTGCCTATTTTATAATATTACAATATTACGTTGTGAAATGTTTTTTTGTATTTGAATTTCAAAAATATCGCGATTTTTGCAACTATGTTTCTCTTTCATTTTTAGAAAAGAAAAAAAATGAAATTTTTGAAAATTTAAAAACCAGCTTACAATATTTTTTTAAAGATTAATAATAGTATTTAAATGGAAAATATTTTCTTAAAATAAATTTCTGGTAATTATTTTTTCTATTTTCCTGATTAACGTCAACATATCAAATCAATTCTAACCCTTACTACTTTTTAGCTTACCTACTGTAAAGACTTTACCTTATTTTAATTTAAACTTATTAATATCATAATATTTCTATGATTTTAGTTTGAATAGGCCTATATCTATATCTAAAAAATTGTGCTCAGAAGTCTTGAATTTTGCGGTTTTTGATTGACGCTATTCTAAAGTCGATAGGTTAAAACAAAATTGAAGGCACTGTATGGTGCAGTGTCTGCATGATTCATACTTGTTTCATGCAACACTACAGTGGACCGGGTTGCGTGCCTTTGAATCAATTGTACAAAACCTTAGAACTGTTAATTATATGACCTTTATCCGATTTTATGATTTCGAAGTACTCCATCCATTTCGTATACACGTACCTACAACACACAACACACACGCAAGCAACGATTGCAATCAGTGTTACAGATTGCGTGTAAAATTCCACAATATCCACTTAAACTCTAATGACGACAATTTTACATCACATATTCTTATGTAAAAAAGAAAACTGTTGTTATTTAAAAACAATTACACGATACATTTTTTTACAATATATAACAAAAAGCAATACTTTTAACAATGAATGACCTAATTGATAGTTTTAATTTTCAAATGGAAATATTCTTATGCGCAGTGATTTTTTATGTTAATGTCAAACTTTACAGATATTTATGTTTATATTAATGCTTGGGATTAATATTTTTTAAATTTTTATAACTTATCTACTTGTTGTTTATATTTATAATATTGTATAACACAAATAGCATTTCAGTAGTATTTATAAATATTTAATAATAAAATTTACGGTATAATAAATAACAAGTATTATTTATTTAACAAAGTTTCACTGAGATTTATATTTGCTATTATTATTGCTTTAACAAATGTTGTGATATAAATGATAAATGTTAAATACAACTATACAATAAAAATTACGGCATTTCATGTTTGTTTTTTTGTTGTTGTAATTTTGGTTATCATCAATTTATCTTTGTATTTATAATGGAATACACAAATCGAGTTTTTACTGTAAGTTTATTCTGTGTATTTAGTGTATTGTGTATATTTTCTATGAGTTTTTGCGTCTAATTTTAACATTGTAATATATTACAAAAATATTAATTTAAACGTTCTATAAATGCAATTTCAATGATGCTCTATTTTCTTTTTATTTTGTATGCAATTTATTTTTTTATTACATTCTGTTTTTAAAGATATACGTGTATCAACGAATAAGACAAATTAAGTAAATTGGTATTAATATTGTATTGATTGGTATTGATTTTGTATTGATTGGTATTGATTGGTATTTGATTATAGGCCTTGTAAGATAAACATTAATCAGAATTTTAGTGACTATTACTATTACTATTAATATTACTATTACCTATAGGGCCTACTTATAATGCTGCTTAACAAAGAAAAATTACACATAACACGGTGGGGGGAAATTATGTGCAGCTAACTGTATGTGCTTGAAAATTTGCATGTGCAATATGCATGTGTAATTTTTCAATTAAATGTTTTTATCAACTAAAGATGTTTTGTTCATTTAAAGATCTTTTGGACATTCCTTGTAACGTTTCTAGTTGTAATTCATTCGATAGAAATTCATTATAAAAGCACGATTCAGGATTCATTGCATTGCTCCTTTTTTTACTTCCCTGGATGTGCTTCTATGTAACCATTATTAATAATAATTTTTTTAAATATTTATAAATTTAAAACAATAATAAAAATAACGTTTATAAAATACAATCTTTATGAACGGTTTTAATAAAAGTGTTATAAAAACGTTTTAATTTTAGCAGTCTGTCCGTCGCGTAGCTTCATATAAAAGCTAATATATAATGTTTAAAAATGTTAATTTTAATAACAAATGTGAAAAACAAATTATGCCGTTTTTTAGTTCCTATTAAATTATCAATATAGTGAATAAATAATTTTTAGATAGTCTATAATATTATGCAACTTTGTGGGAATTGTTTTCCGGGATATTATATATATTTTAAAGTTATTAACGAGAATTTCTCATAATTTCAAGGTTAAAAAAAACTCTCATGAAAATATTTTTATATAGATTTTTTTTTTAAATTTTAGAAATTAAAAAAAAAATTAAAACGTTAATTTATGTTGTTTTAGTAGAAAATGTATGTTATTTTTACCTCAAAAATAGCAAATATTTGTTTTAAATCTTAAATTATAAGTTAATCTGTTATTTAATTTTATTAAGAAGTATATCAAATCTATTATATATGATTAATACGTTATAATTATTTTAATGATATCATCATTTTCAGAAACTCTCTGATATTTCAAAAATTCTGTTTTTTTTTATTGTCTATAATATATTATATATAGTTTCATAATTCATTACACTAATGATTTTGTAAATATGCAAATTGAAAATACATTATAAAAATAGTTAATTATTTTTGATTAAGTATTGATAACAAATAAAACCAAAAGAATATTCCCAAAAAATCAATTGAAATTTATATATTCGTTCATCAAATAGCCTTGAAATTAATTGCATCAGTTCTTGTAAAGTAACAAATGACAGAAGATAAAGACAGTCATATAAAGTCTTGGTTTAAGTCTATGTCAGTATAAACATGTAGGTTTTTCAGTTAATTATTGATAGTTAATACAGTGGATGATCCAAGGGAGATTCGAACGAACCCCAGGGTTGTGTATGGGCCCCTCTCAGGCGGGTGTATATGGGTCTCTCTCAGGGGGACCTCTCTACTAACAAACTATATTTAGTATAACTGCCATGTGCTAAAACTACAATTCTATGTAAGATTATTGAAATACTAGTGAGAATGTAATAATGTATAGTTAGCTATATAGAAACATGAATAGAAAATATCTCTATTTCGTTTTTTGCCTTGTTTCCAAAATAATAGTAAAGGAAACATTTAACCCATGTGCATACATAGAATGATTTTATAATATAAAAATGGATATATCCTAATCGCATTGTGTATATCATTAAGAAACTTCAAGATGTATTCTTACCGATAATCTGCCCGGTATATTTGTTTATATTTCGCGAAAAAAAATTCTTTCTACATCTGAAAACGAGTAATCCTCCACCGTTACTCAAAAATTATGCTATTGATCTTTTTATCCTCTTGACCTTATCCGTCATTTCGTCAACATTTCATTAAAAATGTTGTCGCTAAACAAGCTAATCGGTTATTAAAAACTCAAAATTATTTCCTGTATTTTAGTCAGCTTGCTCGCCTCACCACTCTGCCAGAATTGCTATTACACGTCTTCATACTTCTTTGGCACTGTTAAAAATCTATAAAAATCTAAAATATACTTTCAAGTTTCGTATTTCTTGCATCTGGAGTCTCACGGGGCTCAGTCCCACAGGACCGCTTTTCTATTCTCTGTACACTGTGCACATCTCGTCGTAAAACTTACATAATCAAATATACTCTCATGATATCTCTATAAATATTTTTCATTTTAATACCATTCATAAATCTAATATTAATATATATTAATGAAAATCATAACCACCTTCAAGATTGATATAGTACCAAGTAAACCGCTTATAAAACTTAACCGACAAAACGAAAATTTTAATCAGTAGAACTCTAACTAAACTCGCTTTGTACGTGTCCCTAACAGTAACGTAACGTGACCATGGCCCTAATTACATTAGTCCAGTTTCAACAGTTAAAACAAACACTTGGAGTGCATTTTTTCTTCGTATCCTTAGTCAAATCCCCTATTATTACTCTTGAAAAACCGAATTATTTGTATAATCTTCTCTTCTCTTTTACTTCACTTACGTGTTTTCAACCTTTATTTGTATCCCTGTTTAATGTTGTTAGGACTTCGTATGTATTCACTTAATAACGTAATTATGATAATATTAATAATAATAATAAACACAATAACTATAATAAGCAAATAAAATTCAAACAGTATACCGATTGATGTGGTTTTTATAAGTTATTTAAAAAATGATGCATGTAATAATGGTATAAGTAAAATATAATTATTCAAAAATATTTTATTTTATTTTTTATAAAATATTATAAAATATAATTATACTTGTAAATTTACTTGTGCGGTACTTTAAATAAACAAAAGTTTGATATTTTCCTTTTGAGTATAATAAGGGTATATATAATACTATTATGGAGTTCTTTAGTTCATATACTGTTGAATAAAACTAATAAATTTCAAAATAAAAACCAAATTGTGAATAATATAACAAAAGTTGTGTTTTGAAAATCCGGTTTTAAACAGTAGAATTGAAGAAATACTATGTGCATAATGAAAAAGGTCCTATTGTACTGTCAAAGCATATATTCAATAAAAATATATAAAACAAATACAATGTACAAGCATTTATTTTTAATCAATACTAAGAGCTATATACATTTAATTTTCCCGGAGTAAAAAGTGTCTGAATTGAAATAAGCCGTGTTTTTTATTTAACTAATTTCGGTTATTTAAAATACCATTGCAAAGTATTATTGAATAACTAGTTACACATATTTATAAATAAATTATATGAATGTTTAAATATAAATATATTTTTATAATTCAAAGATTTTTTTCTTATAACAGTGACTTATTTCACTATTTGGAAATTGAGAAATTGGATTATTTTTCGGACATTTAAAACTATTTCGTTAGATACATAAAATACTATAGACTAATATAGACCATTAGTCTGCCAAAATGACATCTACTAATTATTCCTTATGTTCCTGTCGTGCTGTGTTCTCGTCAATGAAAAGTAGTTATCATTGAATCCTAACCGTCCTATATACAGTATCACCACTAAAAGCTTGAGGTGCTTACCCATACTTAAAGACTACTCTGTGGCTAAATAATTGTCTACAATTATGAGCTGGCCGAGTCCATTTGACCACCCCATCCTCAAGGCACTGCCAAGACTTTCGTTTTGTTAATCGTGCGCGGAGGAAACACAGGTCAAAGAAATTAAACCGGATAATCTGACGGTAGACGATTGTTAGTAGAGCACCCTTCCCCCCCATTCCTCATCAAGTCAAATGCTGAATTCAGAAATTTAAACAATTTCGGTGGAAAATTATGAGATAATTTATTGTAAAATTGATATTATGGTAAATAAAAATTAATTTAGAAAAGTAGTTTATAAAGAATGTTATCCGAACTGAGTTATTTGCACTATACAGTGAATAAGTATACCTTAAGCTAGTCAGACAAAAATAGTAATAACAAACGAAGAATATAAGTTAAAGAAAAGCAAGGTTAAAAAAATATATACAATAAATATTTGTAAAAAAAAATCTTTATCATCGGTGAAATATGTTTACAAATTATATTAACTTTTTCACAAGACAAAAATCTAAACAGATTTTTAACTTTATTAACAATTTTTAAATAACCACAATAAAATACAACATGGACTAGAAATACCTTGAATATTTCGAAATATATAATGTATAATGTTTTTTAACGTCGTAATTGTTATTTATGCTTGGGTATTTTATAAGCAGTTATAAGTAGTGTTTATATACATTTTAAAAATAATCGAGCTATTTTGATTTTGAAACCTTTTTAAATTATTATTCTAAACATATTTTAGTTTTATTTAAATATAATATTTGTATTACTAAAAGTAGTAATTGATCTATTTGTTGTGTTTTTTATATAAAAGATAAATAACAGAAATCTGAGATATATCAGGATATGCTTTTTATTAAATATTGTTGAAAGATCAAACAATTAAAAATCAGAATAAGTAAATTAAACATAACTTTTCTGAATAAATTATATATAGTTACCAAACTTAAATGGTGTTGAAACCTATTTGTTCTGTATTTGAAATCTGTGGTACATTGCTTCAAAGAATATACTGTATATTGAGAACATTTTAGTTAAAAGTGCAACAAAATTTAAAAAATACTGTTTATTTACATAGTTATATATGTATCTTAAGTATGTTATTCGCATAAGAAGAAAGAACAAAACAGAGAAGTCTTTTCGTTCAAAGCCATTCTCATCTGTGCGACGAGAAGCCTGAATAATTACCCACCCTAAACGCTAACGGCAATTTTCCAACTCGGTCTTCGGCCGGCTCGACAGAATGGTCCTAAACTGGCCACTTTACGCTGTGCGCTCAAGTGGTTAACCGCCTGAATCCGTGTCTCTTCGAGTCAAGAGGGCCTCGCCCTGCCCCAAAGAGTTTTTCCTCAATTCTCCGTGGAGACCACGACACAAGAAAAGTTTCAGGAGTGGACAATTCCGGTACAAAGCGATTGAAAATGCTCTCTGATTTCTCGTCTTTTGTAATTAATTAGCTTTCCCCTAAGACATTCTTTGGGAATATATTTTATTTCTCTGTATCTCTCTCTCTCTCTCTCTATCTATCTATCTCTCCCGCTTTCTTTCCTTGAAAGTAACGACAGAACACTGGAAAGTTTTATATCATACAATTCTGGTGATCGCGACAGCTTGCCTAGTCAAGCTTATTACGGACGCGGGATCGAAAATTGAATTAGTGAGTTCTTGATCCTGCATAGTAAACAGGACTTCGTCCGCGCGATTTATAATTGCATTTTCCCCCTTCATTCATAGTCTGCGAGCGCGCTTAAGTTGAGAGCGAGATTCTAAATAAATATTGGTAGTTATTTGAGTTTTAAAAGAAAATAAATACTGTTTCATGCATCGCCGCAAATTTATGTTTTGTTTCAATTCCCCAGCCTCTTAATGAACTTGGAATATATATCTATATGTGGCGTATTTTGCATATTGACATAAAAGATGTAAGACAAATTATTCCGAAAAATAAATTTGTGAAATGTCTGCGCAGGAATATTTTGTTTATTTTACTGATAACAGCAATGTAAATATATAATAAGCGTTAACGGCAGAGGACAAGCTTATATTTTAAAGACAGAACATTTATTTCTCAATATCAGATAATATTTTCTGAAACCCGTAAAATTATGCAATAGATTTTTGTGTCAGATAAAAAGAATTACAAATTGAATGCCTTGCTATAAATTATATAAGCTATAATAAATTAATATTTTATACATGACTATAGTACCTATACATACCATAATATATAGTACCTATACAGTACCCATGACATATAGTAACTATATATATATAGTTACGTGACAGTATTTGATAGATGTATAGGCCTATTACATAAATCTGCAATATACTATATCACACTTAAAATTTAATTTAACAATAATAATTATGAAAATATATTATTATACGTATACAGGGTGCCTATATATAGTCACGAACCTTATAGGAAAAAATTAGGTTTCCAGAAAATATATTATTATAAATAGCCTATACAAAATATATCAATATGATCGCCTAATTACCTAATTATTTCTTTATGGCTAAATCCACATCAGGTAAATGGATAGATAATCAAATGTGAAACTTGAAGGATACTTGAATTTAACTTTACTGAAATCAGCATGTGCAGTTACCGGAGAGTCTTTGAAAAAATAACGATGAGTTGGACTTATCTTAAACTTATTGTCACCATAAATTATCACGATGACAATATAGACACAATTCAATGAATAACTGCACACCTAAAACATTACACACATTATTTACACTTATACCGTCTTGTTATATCACGAAAAAAGTTAATAAGGATTATTTTTTCTATATTGAATCAGTTACTGGACCTTTACATGGATCATACAGCAACCTTTGTGCATGCTATTAATCAGGAAAACATTGCAGAATTAACAAGTAGGTTACAATAATATTATATAGTTAGTATCATATGAGAAACCAAGGAAATGTCAAGAAAACGATGACCTACTTATACACATAAATACAGGGTTCAAATGTCAAGGTTGGTACGTTTATGAATGAATCTTATGGTAGAGATCCACAAGATCCTGAGAATAAAGGTCAGCTATAGATTCTCTTCTGAGGGAATTTATACAAAAGTAAGGTTTATACCCCGAGCTATTACCGAAGGTAACTTCACTGCTTATAGCGAGTGTCAAATTGGATCCTCATTCACCCGACCCTAACTCATTTATGTAGGGCCTATATAGGCCTACCTCTTAGTAGCCTATATACAACATTTAAAATGTCTTTATAAAATAATGCTAATTCCTATAAACGATTTCGCCGACAATTCCAATAAATTCCATGGAAGAAATGCCAATACAAAATACATATTGTGCATCAGTTTTTGCTGATATATATGTGACAGCATTTTCTTTGTAGTTAAGTCTTTATTTTCCGGTCGAGTGCCTTTTATGTTTGCTTCCTCACGGCCACTTAGCTGCTCAAGAAATTCATTTGGTGATGGTGTAAATTCAGTTTGGATCTAACAGGCTTATACTATGGGTTGAGAGTGGGTCCATCTGCTAATATATAGTTAGCTTAAGATGTTTATCAGAATATCATATATTTATATTTTATGGTGCAGAATTTTCTTATATTAGGTATATAGGATAGAAAAAGGCCTTTATATGTTAACTATTATAAAAGGGGATTCACAATTATAAGAATCCAAACGTTCAAAAACTCATTTTAAAAAATTCCTTTTGTGGATAATATATTATATATAATGAACCTCTGAACTATATACTTGTATATTATAGTTTTTAGATAATTTTTATGTTAATACTTTATAATAGGCCTACAAAGTATATACAGTTCAACACATTTATTGCATGTATATAAAAATTGCATTACAAAAAATAAACTATAAATGGAGCATTATTTTATGTTTCTAAAATCTAAAAATTTTTCACTATTCGACAATTTTTTACGACAAATGTATTGGATGGTATATAATGAACGCTTATGTATATAGGTGAATATATTCGTTGCGTTATAAAATTAATAGATTGTGTATGATAATTAGGCCTACATAGACTATACTATAATTAAATTAAGCTGTATCTTGTAATCTTTACAATAAATTATTTCTTATACCAAATGATAATAACAAAAACACACATAACTTAAAATTAAACAATGAAACCTTTTATATTACACATTTATACATATTTTAAGGACTATTTTATTTTCTTAGGCAAAAATGTCAGCTTTCAAAATAGCTGCACGTTTGTAAATAGATACAAAAGTTTCATTCAATTTATAAAAAAAGTATTTCATATAGATATTGTGGTAATTATTTTTTGATACTGGTATGACTATTTACGATAGGTATATATGGCACACACAATTCTTGAATTTAAGCTATATATACTAATATTACATTTTAATAAATTTTAAAATATTATTTAATTGTTATTGTAATTTTTTTATATTTGAGATTTTTAATGTATATCTTTTTATAAATATCAATAATATTTAATAAACCTTCTAATACTTTTATGTTTTCCCATTTTAGACATTACATTATTTCTGTATTGAATATATTATAAATACTATTAATATAACTATTTCAGCATTTATATAATATATGTAGGAAAATATCATCTTGCCAATATTAATTTTTTTTTATTCTTCTTATATGTAAATAAAAAAAATTAATTATTAAAATCCATAGCTAATCCATTGATAATATTTAGAATAAATCGGAAAATTATTGTTATCCTATATTTTGCACTTGCTGTAACTTATAGTTTGTCGCTTGTATGTCAAACCATTATTATAGTAAAACTATTGTTTCATTTCATTATATTAGGAAACTAAAAATATAAAATTAATATCTATTATTTCATATTGTCTATTATCATATCATATTATCATGATTTCTATATTTGAAAGTAATTTCAGAAACAATTTTTTGCATTCATAATATTTATACCTATCAGTATAAAACACAATGTCCCATTATCCGATTTCAACAAATAGTAACGTCACAATGCAATATGAAACAAACTGCTGTGCACGTTTTCTACGAAAACCGCGCAATATATTTATTTTAAAATTATTTTCAATTATATATTTAATTAAAACAAATGGCGCTCTTCTGTTATATAAACACATTTCTAATTAATTATTAATTATTGATTATTATTATTATTTTTAAATCTAATTGAATATTCCTATTCAGTCAAACATAGTTATCTTATTGTGTTGCATTTGTACAGTGATATATGTGGAACTGGAGGAACGTGGAACTAACAGAATGTGGAACTAAAGTAATGTATATGAAATATTTTGTGGCGTATGGAACTATTTAAATATATACAATATATATCGCAATAGTTTAATTTTCAGCTATAGCTGAAAGTAGTATTAGTTGGATATACAGAACTAATGGGATTTGGAACTATGGGGTACTATGTGTATGAACTATAATAAAACAGTATAATATGTTATGTGTACAGTATATTATTTGTATGTGTATATTTCTGTATATTACATATTCCTACATATATTGTAATTCTGCAATAATTCATAATAATTCATAATATGTACTATTTTTAAATCTAATTTAAAAATGCAGAATGCTATTATTTGAAAGTGATCTTTGTATCGAGCTAAAAAAACTTAAATTCAATCTAATTAACGCTTCCTTTCTCACCAAAAACTGCGGCGAGAGAAGTACAAATTTTTCCAAATTACCTGTCGGTATTTATTTACTAAATTGGAGATGATACATAACCGCCCTACATTTTTCTTTTAAGCACATGCATAACACATAACTGATGTCTCATGAATATTTTTGTAATAAATTAAGGCAAAAATTATATATAGATATATAGATATATACGCACAGCATTTATACTGCAAAGGTAGATATTGGCGACGAGATAAATTGCGAGAAAAAGTAACAGAAAGGCAGGTGATGTTTTTGGCATAATTGAGGAGCGGTCAAGAACAACACTATGACAGGAAGGGGAGAACTGATGACAAGATGGTCACTCAAAAATGCCATCGCTTAGAGCCATGCAAGAACAATCTAACAAGTGGGACAGTTTCATCGTTATCCCGCGCCCGTTTTTATTTCCCCTCGGGCCATATTTTACATTATTTTGTGTCAAATTACTGTCGCTTGGAGACTGTTAACCAAACTGTAGTTTATATGTATATGTATATATATATATAGTTAAAGTATAATTTATATTGATGTACGGAAGTATATAGGGGAATATATATATAGAGAAATTAGGTTTTAAGGCTTAGATACCATGTAATGTATACTGTCGAGTGGAAACTAATTTTTTGACACAACAGTCAAAAGTAGACAGCTGTCAGGGTTGTCAGGTTGCCCAGAGAAGCTCTTCCGCCATTTTATAGCAGCCTTGTGTACATTGCATGGTATTTTAAAACAAATATTGCGTATAGCGCCGTTTTTCATCTATCATAACTGAATAAAGCATCTTGACCGTGCATATACGATGTCCGTTAAAATGACACATACTTTTACTTTATTCCCAGCATCATATTATAATGTTAAATATAATAGGAATAATTGTTAAACTATAATTAGTATAATATATAAATAAAGCAGGATTTTTACATTGATTATTATTGATTAATATCATATATACTTTAATACGTGATTCGCAGTATGTATATTTTATTCAATATATGCTTTTATTTATTTAAACCAGTTAAATATTTTTAAGGATAATAATTTAAAAATAAATATTATAATGATTTATGATTTATTTTATAATTAAGACATGGTCAGAAACTATATTGTATACATTATTACATACATTATAATTTATATAGTTATTTAATTTAATTATTTACGTATAATTATCTATAGCCTACATTTATATGTATATATTTTTGGTTTTAAGCGCGTCTTCTTTATATAAACTTATACATTGTTAGAACTGAAAGTTTTCATTATTAAATTGTTACAAACTTCAAAACAACTTTTTTAGGTATATATAGAAATAAAAATAGATATTTATGTATTATTATATATTGTTATATTGTTATATTGTATATATTATATCCACTATTGTAAAATATATTATGTATTAGAGTGCGGGAATATAAGGTTATAGAAATACACATAAATGTAAATAAAGATTAGTTAAATAGCATCAAGCCAATCTTATTGTCGACTTGAAGGACCTTGGAACTATTGATGGAAGGCTGTCTTGCCCATGGCCAACCATGGCGGCTATTATACGGTATACCATAGACATGGATTGTTTATGTTGAGAGAGAGACAGGAATTAATATCTACGCAGTATATTATGCAGTATATGCAGTATCTATGCAGTAGTGGTATAGGTCCAGTATATAGACAGTCTATTCTACAGATCGACAGATCGGCATCCTGGAATCCCAGACGCACATTATTAGATTTTTCTTGCCAATGTCTTTAACCCCTTAGTGGCCGCACATATAAAAACATAATAAAATATGATTTAATGTTATAATATATTATTTTAATTGCTCAAGCAAAATTATATTAAAATTTAAAAATATGTATATATATAGGTATACTCCGTAGACATATGATCCACTTGTGGAACATTGGACTCTTGTCCCTATGAAAAGTGTGATTATTATATTTTCAACAATAATATACATTTTAATCATAATATAAGGTAGTTATGCA
>JAUZND010027493.1:0-23677 GCA_034780555.1 Coelogynopora nodosa
TCATCAAGAGGAGGAGGGTTGCCAACCTGATCTAGAATGACTTGGTTTGTTATCCGCGCGGTCCATGGTATTCTGAGTAGTCTTCTCCAGCACCATAATTCAAAAGCTTGAATTCTCTTGCGGTCTCTGACTGATATTATAAAGACTATAATACCTAGTCCAAATATATCTATGAAAGTTTTTACATTCCAATTATAAAACCTAAATATATTATTTTCGCAAAAACAATATTTAAAAAAATTATTTGAAGTATCTAATAGGACAATAATTATTATATTTGATAAATGAGACAATAACTTCAATAGCAATAATAATAGCTATATGAGTCTTTTAGTATACATATTTATTTAGCTCTAAGATATCACAGTCAAGTGTTAGTTCTATATTGTGCACGCTTGTTAAGCACGATTTGTTTCTCATCTGTAATATGATGTAACTTATTTTATTTTTTTACAACAACTTCTGTTTTGCTTATTTTTTAAAGATTTTTTAAGCACGGTATTGTACGTAGTATTGTGAATTTATACGGAATTAGTATTATATATTTTACATCAAATAATATATTTATCAGTAATTTACCATATCAGTAAATGATTAATTGTTATGCTTAGTTATTGTTCTGTATGTACACGAAATTATGAATTTATTATGAATTTATTTTTAGTGGTTTGAAGACAAACAGATCGAAATAGAAAATCTGGAGAAGCAGCTCATTCGACTTCACCAGAACTTTGAGACTCTGGTCACTAATAGGAAAGGTTGGTTGTTTTGTGTTAAAAATTTAACGAAATGTGTGGATTATTGATTAGATATTCATTCTTCTGTTATATTAATATTGTCAGCCTATTATAAGCCATGATTAAAATGTTCATATTTAAATTATAGAAGGTGCTCTATTATACATTATTCTGAAAGCTTTTATGTTTTAGAAATTTGGTGATAATTTTCGAGCATTATTTTGTAATGTTTAAACAATGAATTCGTACATAATATATCTAAATATTTTTCTACTTTAATATATGTATTGAATAATTTTTTGGTCGATCAATTTTTATTGAAAAGATTTTTTACATATATAATTAGGTCAGATCGGTTGTTCATGTTTAACATAATATATAATCCTATGTAGGATAATAATATGAACGAAACTGAAGTTGTCTCTGTCAAACAGATTAAGTTGCTCCCAAGTTCCTGTTATTTCTCTATCTCATCTGATTTCCCCGTCAAACTTTGCTTCAGCAATAGTGCCTAATAGTAGTAGTTGTTAGTGTAGTCTTACTTGATAGAGTTACTTGAGTAAATCTCTATAATGCGCTGGTGGAATGCATTCTAAAGATATTTTTTCTGCTATATGTATCCTTCTTGCTTATGGCATCTGCCATTCCTGAATCTTTTTTTTGAGTTAGGACTCAGGATCAGGGAGTTGTCATATTTGGGAAATTCTCAGATATATAGTTTATTTATGTTAAGGAAAAACTGGGGAAGTTTATAAATAACTACTTATATGTGTTATTTTCAATTGATACTATCAAAGTGAATTAAAATAACTTCTTTACATGTTATAATTTATTTTGGTGAGTTGAGTTGGATAGTCTAATTTTTTAAATGACACTGTATGTTGTGTAATGTTAAAATGTAAGAAAAGATAAAAATATATCAAACACTAATCATAATTTTAGCATAATTATAGTTTCGGAAACTTGCGTAAATTTTTAATTTAAATCATGGCTGGCGGACCGCGTTTGCAAACAGCACATACCGTACCGTACCAGTAGTGGTGAGACAATATTGGTAACAATATGAATGAACATTGTAATATTTGATACATTTTTATCTTTTCCTGATCGTATTCTTTTTGGCCTCCAAACCTGCGTTACATACATAAGTCTGAATTATCAGGCTATCTGGCCCGGCAGTCGCCCTCCTACCACCCTCCCTACCCCCCTCCTCCGCAGAGCTGGCAGGTAACACCCAAAGCCTGGCTCGAGCCACCTCAGTCCTGGCCAATGTGGAGGAGCACACGGGGCTGGCCCGGGCTCTTTCTCAGCTGGCCGAGACCGAGGAGCGACTCGAGCAGATCCACTCGGACCAAGCTGAGTCCGACTTCTACTCGCTCGCCGAGACTATCAAGGATTACATCGCGCTTATTGTTGTGATCAAGGTGGGTTTGTGTCTACTGCAGTGTCTAGTGGGGAGAGTTGTTGGCGGTTGGAACATCGGGTTGATCACTCACTAGTGACCACTGATAGTATAGTTGGTTTTATTCATACCACACCGAACAGTGAATATTTTTATTGCTTATTTAGTTGGGGTTTACCCGGCATAAAGAAGTCTGTGTCACACTGTACACAGCAATAAACTTGGATTGAATTTCTCCGGTTTTCTCTCTCTTCACTCTGCCACTTTTTACATTATTAATGGGAAATATTGAGCAGTTATCCAATTAAATTGCTGTACGAAAGGAGCTAATGAAAAGAATATTTATTTGATTTGAGTATGAAATTCAAATTTGGAAGGTTGGTTACTAATTTTATAAGGCTGCAATAAGTTGTTACAAAACTAAAAATTTGATCCCCATTATGTAACAAATTTACAAAAAAGTAAATTGTAATTTTCAAGTACTTATTATATTATGTAGATAAAACAGTTAAATTTTTATTTATAGAAACTAATATACAATGTAAAATACTATAAACTATTTAATATGCTAAATTTCAATGTTCCTTTACTTCACTAATTTATAATGTATTATACGGGGTTTCCACTCTCCTTCAAAAGCCTGGAATTTTTAAACCTGGTCTTGAAAAGCTTTGATAATAATAAGATTATTAGAACGCCTTGAAAAGGCCTTGAATTTTAGTTGTATTCGTATGAGTTTTTTAAGTGTTTTTCGTCAAACCCAGGCGCGCAACCAGACTTTTCTTCAAGGGGTGGTGTAAGTTACCTGAGCGCGCCAAATGTGTGGTTATACATTCATCTAAAAGAATTTATAAATAATATTATAGTAAATTTTTTAATTGTTCTGCATAGGGGCGTGATAATCTCAAAGGGGTTTCTTCAGAACTATTAGACCCCCTTGGTTGCGCCTCTGAAACCAGACAACATGCTCGAAATTTAGGCACTTATACGCTCGCTTGAAAACTAGTGTTTCTAGGCTTCGCTTAATAAAAGTAAAGATGTACTTAATTATAGTGCATTTAAGTCTCTGTATAGCTCTCTGTGTCTTGTCTATAATATGAGCACAATATGATCTTACCTTATTAGCTATACCCTTCTAATATACAAATTATGTACATTATAATAATTTGAAATGTTTTACTATCTCAGGAGTTATACATATCATTCCTTTTTGTTTCAAATACTTCATAGTATACTATGAACTTCACATATGCATTGTTCTTATACTACATTTGTTTATTCATTGTTGTTAAATTTATAAATATATGGATACTTTCATTAAATATATCAAAACAGTTTTCAAGTTTTAAATTTATAGTCAGTTGGTTGCTATATACATGTACATACATGTGATTTATACTCATTTTACCCCTAAGCTACACTTCTAAGGAAATAATAGAAGTGACAATCATACCAAATGTGTCATTGTGCATTTCACCGAGTAAAATATTTGAATCCGTTGCTATTCGTATAAATTATTAATAGCAACACGTCATGTTTAATCTCAATTTTGAGTTAATTTTTGATAAAGATTAATGAGGTGGGTCTTTAAAAAAATGGTCGCTATGCTAACCGCATTTTACATAGCAATACTTGTTAACATATGGTTTTCATTATTATATTAATTTCAAAATTAATTAAACACAAGTAAGCAATAACATTTATATCATGGTTACCATAGAAACTTTTTGTAAAAATACACCCATCCCACTAAAACTCGCATTACAAATTCATCCGGAAGCATATCGCAATTTTCTGTCTTTAAAAAGTTTTTAGGTAACTTAATATTGAATTTAAATATATCCTGTTATGAATATTTGATGCACATGGCAACAACTTACAAATAATTTTACTCAATTAAATGATACATGACAAATATTGTATAGTATGGTTTATACCACTGTTGTTTCTTTGAAAGTGTTGTTTATAAGAATATTGAGTACACATATTGGTTTCTATGGCTATTTATACATCTCATGCATATAGAAACCATTTACAAACATTATTGTAGTACATTTAAACTGTCCGCTCCGCTATTGATCTCCTTTGCTACAGGCGACCTTCCACGAGCGCGTCAAGGTGCACAAGGCATGGAAGGACGCCGAGGTCGCCCTCAACAAGAAACGGGAACAGAAAGTAAAGTTCGAGCTGGCCAACAAGCTGGACAAGATCAGTCAGATGGAGCAGGAGATTGTCGAGGTACTTGCGTGCTCACTGCCTGGTTATGATATCCATATGATATTCATACTATGATACCCATACTAGGTAATGTCATGGTTGTCATTGTTTTGGCATTTTATGATTATTTAAACACAGTCTATTGATTTCATTCGAATTATTAATTGCACCAATCCACAGTTTTCATGAGAAACATGATATAAGTGGTTTCCGTTATTATCTATTAAAAGCAGTTAATTAAAATAATATGAAATTAAGATTTTATTGGAGGTTGTTAAATTAGCAAGAATTCAATGCAAAACATATACTCTTTCTTGATATTATATGATTTTTATAGGGGATTATCGGCCTTCCCCATAATTTGGCATGAAAATCAATTGTAGCAATTTCAAGGCCAAAAATTTGGTTACCGCAATCAGGTTACAAGACTTGAACTGAAGGGTGTGTAGCAACAACCATGTGACCGGACCTGTGATCATCCCACACAATAATTGTCAGACTAATCACAGGGCTGTTGTATTTCCTACATTAAAAAATTTGATACTTTATCTTACCGAATATTATTAATTAACGATAAATTATTTTACTAAAAGATTCCAAATATATTGTGGCTTAATTTTGTATGTAGAATCTTTTAGTAAAATATTTTGTCGTTAATCAAATTTTCTTAATGTAGAAATAAAAATCTGTGTTTTATAATACGTAGTACCTTTATACAATGAATTTATTGGAAATAGACTAAGAAGTACATTTTAGATACAAGAAAAGCAGATTAGTGACATTCGCGGTGAAAAATAAGCAGCAATTTTTTAAATGAGTTTTTTTTAAATATTTCAAGATGGAGAGGAGCACCTTAATAAAACATACCGCGTTTGAATTTGATGTTATTTTGTAACCTATGATGACATAAGAGTGATTAGTGAAAAACTAAATTATCAAATTCGACTGGACAGCTTGTGTTTATATATATTTCATTTGAATGAATAGAAATTTGATAATTCGCTTTGAAACGATTGCCTACAGAAACTTAACTTTTCAATGCTTTCTAAGAAAAATTATTAATAAAAAATGAAAAGGTTACCGTAGTCATTGAAAACATTGGAAGGTCACGGATATCTTTTTTATTCCCAATACTAATGTATGTTATGGAATGTAGGAATTTTGAAAATAATATATTTTTTAACTGTTTCTTAAAATAAAAAATTGTTGCAAATGAGTATATTCTATTTCGATATATTCCTCATTATTTATTTTGATATATTTAGATGAATAAATTGAAAATAACGTATTATATTAATATTATGGATATAACATAAAATGTACAAGTATTGCATATTGTCTATGCTTTGATATTTTAGTCAGAATACATCTTGTTAGATCGTGTAATCAGTACTGGGTCCTGAAAAAGTTATGGAATTTCTAAAGGAGCGCGATAAACTCTGAACTTAAAAAGGGTCCACAGCCACACTGGAACGTACAATGTCCCCCACTCCCCGGCTCCCCCCTCAGTGTGACCGACGTGTGGACCGGGGGAAGCAGGACTTCGAGCGTATCTCAGTCAGCATCAAGCAGGAGTTGATCACCTTTGACATGGAGCGGGTCAGGGAGTTCAAGCGCTCCGTCATCAAGTGTCTCGAGGTCATGGTCGCCAATCAGGAGAAGGTGGGCTTCAATATTATCACTTATCACTATAAATATACGACAATATTGACTCGTTTATTAGTTCAAATGAACGGCTGAAACAAACAAGAGTAAGTCGCGTGAATCTACTTGAAGACAATGGTGTGGTCTATTATTGATTTATCTATCTTTTTGAAGCATTTTTAGTAAGTATTTATTTTACACATAATTTAGTTATAAGAAACGTAGTAATAATATTTAACTTAGAGTTTTATATGATAGTATTGCCGTATTTAAATACAAATAAACTTAGACCTCAATAAATTGTTAAATTTTCGGGAATTTAAAAATGAAATCTGAAATTATCTTGAAACATTGAAATATTATCAAATGTCCTTAAAAACTGTTGAGAATTATTTTTTACTCAAATTGAAACCGTTCAAAATGCTTAATGATGTGTTTTCATTATAGTTTTTATTACTTCATTATTTAAATAATGAGTTATATATTTTAGGCAAAACTAATATTTGATTTAATATTTATATAGTCGAATATGTCCTGAATATATTGGTAAATGTTTTAAAATAGTTTTATAAATTTTATCAATCAATATATGGTTATTGAATGGTTTTATTGATCATTTTGAAACATATTCATTACCGGGCCGGTATATTGACTATCGTTACACTAAATAATAATTAATAATTATTTCGGTTTTGTGCAACCATGTTACGTCAGATAGCTTTACTTCATTGAAAAAAATTGCCGATGAAACACTTTTTTCCCGCTAACTTATGTAAATCAAATTTATTATCTTTGAAAACATCGTGTATAAATTTGCGAAGCATAGAACAAAATAGTGAAGCTTATTTTAAACTGAACATTCAAGTGAAAATTATACTGCTCCACAGAATATGTATATTTATTCGGGATCAACGTTGACCATATATTATTGTTTACAAAGTTGTGATTCACGGGCGGTTTTATCTGACTCATATGATTTTAAGAATAAGTAGACAGTGACAGTAGGCAACGAATCCTACACAGTTATGAATACATTATGAAGGTACAGTTATGAATATCCGACTTACTCTAATTAAAAGGCAAATAAATGTAAAATATAAATGAAAATCCAATAATAAATACATAACATTTATGCGTACGTGATTTACTATACTTATCTAGATCAACATTGACTCTGTACACCTGCAATCAGGATTAGAGGTATTTTATATTTATTTAACGATGTAGTGCATGTTGGCCAATTGTTATGAATTGGATTTGTTTAGCTTCCCGTTAAAATCAAACGTTATAAAGTTTCAGTAATGAAAAATAAAATAAACATTGGAAATAGAAACAGTTTATGTAAGGTAGTAACCGTGATCTATTAAAACGAAATTTAACACCCAACTTTTTTGCAGAAAGTATTTTTAGTTGGTAAATTCAATTTCTAGTTTATGTACTTCATGTTATATACACAATCCATTTTTACAATCGTGCATAGCTTGTAAGAATATCTCTGGTATAATATATTGATGAACCTACATAAGAGTCACTAAACCGATTTCTCCTTATGCATCATTACACTCGTGTTGTCTTTATATGTTACAAATACATCTGATTAATACAACAAAAGGTAGTTCTTATTAATTTTATTGTTTATTAATTAATAGTTTCTTCATGTGGATTATCACATTAAAATGATAAATCGATAGGCATAAGCACACGATTAATACGTGCATCAATAGTATTATGCTAATCAAGTTAATATAGAAACGAGTTCAAACTGTGGTGTGCAAGTATTAAAGAAGATCTACGGGTTAAGTGAGTAGATTATACCATTGCGAGTGTTGCTGTCTTTTATATAATGTGACGTTACTCACTAGAGAAGTAATTAGTTAAACTAATTAAAATTTCTCAGTTTTCAATTTAGTGCCGTATTATATAGTATTAGATATACTTATGTATATAATATATTGTAAATATTGTGTTTCTGGTATATAGTAAACAAAAAAATAGGTAACTTGCGGAAAAGATGTAAGAAGTTAAAAGATATTAATTACCAGAAAAGATAGCATCTTGTGGTTTATATTAATTTTGGTACAATTTTTGGTATGAATATAACAAAAGATATCGCGAATTTTCATCCTATTGCAGCATTATAAATGAGAAAATTTATGAAATAACGTAGAAACTATTACAATATGTAATGCGTTTGCAGGCTGGTGCCAATGTTTATGTTATACACCTTCTGCATTCTGATTTTATTTAACTAATTTTTTTAATTTCACATGAGGTTGTCTACCAGTATATTCAATCAGCCTAAATACATGCGAATTACACCTTTTCATGTCATTTGAGATGACAATATCTATTTTTACTTGGTTAAAAACCTGGGAAATCATACTACTAAGCCAGTTTAGCTCATTTTAGTCGAACAAGTATTGTTTTTATATTATATTTATTACTAAATGTACATTAAATAACTTAGACATTGTTTTTTTAATAAGAAGTCTGTAATAATATTCGCAAAAACTATTTTGTTTCATAAATCCGCTAAATCCTTAAATCCCAACAGAAATGTCAATACCAAACATTTCTTACTGTTCAAGTTGCAAATAGTTCTTGTTTTCTTGCCATGTTGACTTGCATTTTTCATTTTCGTTACAGGTGATACAATATTGGGAGGCATATCTGCCAAGGCGATCTCTTAAGTGATGTCATGCCGCGTCAAGGCTTGTGAGCCGGCGAGTTTTCTCAACTGATCTGTTTTCATACCACCATTTCAATGAACCTTTTTTTTAAGTATACAGATAGTATATTGACACCACATAGAACACATACGTTTCACCACATTTCCTATCTACCATGGCTATACTGAAATTATTCTATTTGACAATGTTCACTAGTCCGAGGTAAACTTTTCTTTGTACAGCTTGACACAACTTACTTGCTTGTCGATGGGGAATATGAGAAGTATGATATTTTTCATAATCAAGGCTACTCTTCAAGGTGTATGTACGTATCACTAATCGTCTTCACTCGATAATGTTAATGATACTGGTATCATATTATAATTGCAAGAAATAACTCTCCTGTTATAATCTGCACAGCAGTCTAAAGCGTCAAAAAGTTTAACATGTTTTAATTTTTATTTGACTATACACTACAACAGCTTTGTGTTTTTGCTTTGTAATCATCGTGTTTTATTTTCTGATATTACTTATTCTAGAAATACTGTATTTTTTGTTGCAGTCGTATTTGCTGAAAATTAGGCTCACTATTCCATTGCACCTTTTTTAAATGATCATTAACGTGTCTAGTGATCTGAAATAATGATCTGATAGTGTTGTTGAATTTGATGTGCCGTCGACTTTGTTATTTAAAATGTAGTGTTGTTTTTAATGTTTGTTTTGTGCCAAATTATTATTTTTTGTTAAATATAAATCTTCAACAACTTAAACTTACTTTTTAATGGTAGAGAGACTATTTTTATTTGATAAAACCTTATTGTACGGTGTAAATAATATTCCACCACCTCCGTCCAGTAGCCTATTACATAAACGACTATATAAACTTTTTTGATGCGGACAAAAATATCTAGATAAGGCAATTTTTATTCGTGTATTATTTCATCAAACTCTATGTAATATTCTACAAAGATCGAAAGTGCTTTAACCCTTTGTACATGGACATACGTTTTAGGCTTTGCTATCTGGAAAGAGGGGGGGGGGGCTGGAAAACCAAACTTCCTATCCGATTAAGCTGAAATTTGGCATAGAGATACCTCCTAAAGACTTGTCGAGCGATTTTTATTTAAATTAATCGATTGGTATCGTTTTTATGACCTGATTACGTCATAAACTCCAGTTAGGAAAATAACCACATATGCTATGTATTGACCAATAAATGCTACACCTTTTGTTCAATGCAACCAATTGAATTGATTCTTTTTGCATCTGATTCCAGATCACAAGATTTATATTATTTTAATGAATAATTTTACTATTCAAGTTAAAAGGATATAATTTACGAAAAACTTATTTTTTCTATTAATGTTGCATAATAAATACCACCGGAAAATATGAAAACAAAGGGGGGGGGTATAAAATGGATTAATAATTACACCATTTTTTATCGTTTGGAAAAATATTCAAAAATAAATTTGTTATGTAAAAAGTATTTTAGCACTGAGTAAAAAAATCAGGGTCATACGTCTTATATTTCAATCAAAAACTTGATTTCGTTTTAAAAAAATTGTCATGGCTCCGTCCGCGTACAAAGGGACGGAGTAATGAAAATTTCATAATATAACTTTTAGTAGATTCTAATTAGTAAGCGATCAGGGTGCTTTAATTTGACACTACATATTTAAATTATATACAATATATTGACATCAGTTTTTTCACTGATCTTTTTGATTCTGATTATAATGTGTGATGAATATATTTTATAGTGATCATTTTAATAATAATCTAATCATTGACTATGTTTAACATAGTCTAACATTTTCTCTAACTTAGAGAAAGAGGGTACAGCATGCTAGAACTCTTGAAGTATGAATTCAACAGTAGATTTCAGTTCCTACCACTGAATTTAAAGATGGCATTAAATTGAAGAAGGCCCGATAAAGCCTTAGCCAGGGAACTTGTTAATTAACTTCCACAGGAAACGAGGAATGTAAAGAGTGAACATCAAATGACAATAGTGGGCTTCATGGCACTTTTGCGTAAACTACTGATGAAAAAGATGGGCCTTCACTATCATTCGGGTAATTGGCTGAGAGTCTTTCCAACAGCATTTTTTCTACAGGCTCTAAGTCCACACGAATAGATATTATTTTTTATGTTTATCAAAAATCATCAATGAAGAATGTGGAACAGGCACGGAAAACTCCCTGTGGATTTTGATATGTTCTGGAGCTCAATGTTGAACTAAGTTCTGTTGCAGGGGTATGTATTCAAGTCGATGCTGCAAAATATTGAGTCGGACAAGAAGATTTTCTTTGGAGGAGTATATGGGGTGAATGCAGCAACTGTTAGCTGGCACTAAAACACAGATAGCAGAGCTTTCAGGCGACCAAGAAGAAGCCGACGACAGAATCATGTTCCATATTAATGATGGTGTTCTGAAATACGGGGTTCAACCAGTCTTGGTTGACTCACCTGACACAGATGTCTTTGTCAAACTCATCTTCCACTTCAACAAAACCTGGCAACTACAAAAGCTGTTCGTGAAGCTTGGTAACCGAAAACAATAAAAATGTAACAGTCCACCTGTTAGTTGATCAACGGGACAACGGTTTGGTGTCGTGTCTACCAGCCGTTCATGCTATCACCGTTTTCGACAGTACCAGCAAGGTGGGTCCAAAGCTGTCTGGCCTGAAATCATCCGAGGATCTCTCCCTAGTGGAAGGGTTTGGAGTAGAAGAACTATCACCATAGATAACAAGCAATGCAGAAAAGTTTTTTGTGTCTACATTAAAGAAGACCGACTGTTCCACTTTCGATGAATGTCGAATACCACAACTCCAAGAAAGAACTGGACTTCAACCAGCTTTTGTGCTATTCAAAAACGCTACGCGGAAACATAAAGCGAGCATATTTGCAGTGTAAGATGCCCAACATCATGTAAGAGTACCGAAACGTGCACTTGCAGAAAAAATAACATAAAATGGGTCACGTTTTGTGGCTGTATGTAAAGGCAAAAAGTGTACAAATCCAAATATTTAAATAAATTGGCAATTATCTTAAAAACCACTGACTTTTGGATATGAAAATGTATTATTGACCCCCCCATAATGTGGCCATTGCGTACATTTTGAGTGTTCGGGCAAACTCCTAAGTCAAACAGTTTTGTAGATACCGTTTTGGCGGATGGTAGTACTTTGTTTAAAAAGGGCGTGGCCACAAAAAAAGGGGCTTTGCCATTTCTGCTATTTTGCTGTCAGTGGGAAATGTGTTACTAAACAAATATTGTTCCTGGACCTGGATTGCATACAAAAACACCATGAGCTACTAGAGTAATAGAGTTTGTTAAAAATGAATAATTTAAACACCCTTAGACATAATTATGTAAATTTACTCTACTCTAATTAAGTCTACTTTAACTGTTCATTGCAATTATTACATATATTGTATCTATATATACATAAGGTTAAAACATTGATCGATTGCATAATATATACAACTTATATAAACATTACTCATTCATTTCAATACCATAACTGAAATATTCTTGTAGTATTATTATATTATATCACTTATATTTTGTTATCAAAAATAAAAGTTAAGTATTGTATTAGAAAATTGGGCGTTCTTTTATTCAAAATATAGCAATTGATAAATTTATAATTCTACTAATTATGAAAAGCGTACTAAATTCTATAATACTAAATAACTGTCATGGCATGAAAATATAAGCTCTAATGTTTCAGATATCAATCCCTTTTTTAACGAAGTATGTTATTCATAAATAATTAGATTCCGGTTTTGTCTTGTTAAAACATCACTCTCGATCAAAAACATAGCGGAAGTATAGAGTCCAAAATTTGCATATATATATAAAGATCACATTATAACCGCGCGCGGACAAAAGTAATCGAAAATGCGTTGTGTAACGTGCATCATATTGATAGCTTTACTATCTGCTGTGAAAGGATCCTATCAGGGTGAGAAAGCGTTATTTATGTAATAATAAATTATATTTTTAAATATATAGGTATTATTCATATTTTAAAAATAATTAAGTAAATTTATAAATAAAAAATCTAATGACATCAAAATCGGTTGATAAAGTGATAATTGTTTTATTATATTTTGTACTAATTTAATTGTGTACTAAAAATATTTTCGCGCTGATAATTTCTAAATAAATATATTCAATTATGGTCTTCTATGCTGCTATACATATAGAATTGAAAATAATATATAGCTTCCCTAGCCGTGGTTTCATTGGATCCCTTATTTCATTGGTTTTTATCCAAAATTGTTACTTTGCAATTGAATCAATTATTCATTCCCTGTAGTACTATAAAAAACAATTTAAATGCTAAACAAAAATTTTTAATCGATGTTACACCATTATAAAAAGGGCCCCGCTACAAATCCATATATGTAAATTTTTACAACATGTATTTTTATTGTTGACAGGCACACAATAAAAATTTTACCAATAGGCCTACCATTAACACAAATAACTATTTAAAATGGTATTTCTGATTAAAATTTCAAAGTTTTTAAAATACCTCTGAAATGATTTCTAGAATCTCGGAACGTCAGAAAAGTTTTCACAAAATTAAAAACACAAGTTGTTAAAAAATACTCATGAAATCACGTTAAAATATTTGTAATTGTATTTTTGGATAAGGGCAGGTTGCACATTGACATGTCAATCACAACCATGCCATTTTTTTAATTAATAAAATTTTGAAAATTATCAAAAGTTTTGCGAATACAAATTTTGGAATTTTTTAAGCAATCGGTTTTAAACTTTTTGAGTTAAACGTTATCAAAGAAAAGTTAATTGATTTTTTAAACAGCCTAGTTTGACAGTCTTCTGTAAATATATTTATCAATTTATTTAAAGGTGATCAATTTAATAATATAATTGCTTTAAGTTAGGACTGCTATCTAGATATGTATATTACGAAATTTTACCAAATTAATTAATTATTTGTTCATTTATATGGTTCATTAACATGTTAATAACTGATTTAATTTGTAAAATGTATTGTGCTTGCCGTCCTAGATGAGTTTTCGCATCAAATGGAGTTTTGCAAACTTTTTTACTACGATGATATTTACAACACATATAAGAGGAAATAAATTAGGAAATAATTATATTCAAACATTACATTTGTTAATATTAATGCAAATGATCGTAAATATCATTGAATAGCCTACAGTATAAATTTGATTAATTAAAACAACTTTTAATGTAACATCCTCGAATGACATAGTCAGATATTAATTTCCGGCAGTATTAACACATTATAAACTGTTATTCAATAAAAATTAAAAATGAACAGATGTAAATGACTATATATAATAAAAAAAGCGTCACGTTATTTCTGAGATAATGCGTAGTTATATGTTTGTTATATAATTATGCTTAAATATTTTGACATATTTTACTATATGATTAATTAAATATATTTTTAAAAATATCAACATATACAAAATAGGCTATAAATAATTCACTTTATAAATATGACAAACATAATTACATACAAAATGTTTATACTAAATGTCATAAAATTATACACAAAAAACGTTCAAAAGTAATGACATATACAAAAATAATTTAAAAAATGTTGAATTATTATTTGTGAAAATTAAGTAGTTTATTATTAATTAATAGTTACCAGAATTTACTAAAAAAACTAAATGTTACAAAAAATTATTGAATAATACAATTTTTCTAAATATATGCCAAAGTATCAAATCACGCTAAAATTTACGAAATTTTAATAATATTTAGAAAAATAATTCAAATTTTACTGAAATATTAAAAAATTACCCAAAAAATTTATAAACTTTACTATAATTTACCAAAATTTAACATATAGTTTTCTATTTTTCTGTTTGGAAACAGATAAGGGTAGTGTGGGGACACTTCGCCTTTGTTTAATATTTATGGATATTTAATGAGATGAAAACTGTTGATATTATAATTTTATTAATCCATGTTTAGTTATAAATTATTAAAAACAAATAAAAACCAACAAGGACATGTCTATATAATATATACTATTACATATACATACATATCTACATATACTGCAGTATATTTTTATGTAAAATCTGTATTAAAAGTATAAATACAGATGGGGTCACCTCGCCATCATTATAGTTACATAGTTTAAATTACCCTACATATAATTGATAATATTTAAAGAGTAAAGCAATAAAAATGTATTATTAAAAAAAATCAATTTAGGCATCTCTCCACTTCAAATCAGTCCTCACATGTCCATTGGAAACATTTGATACACCTGAAGAAATGCAGCATGTTATTTATTTTCCATTTTTCCCCGCAAATTTGGCAACTATTTTTTGTTTTTGTTGAACTGGAGATGGAGCTGGGTTGTTCGAACCAAGTGGGCTTTCTTATAGTTGGAAACTGTTTGGCTTTGACCTTTGATGTTGCTTTCGAAGTGATTTGAGAATGATCATAGCTGCAGCTTGGTTGTTCTACCAAAGTTGAAACCTTTTTGTGTATATTTGTGACCTTTGATGTTGCTTTGGAGGTTGATGCAATCTGAGAGTAACGTATATTCGATTTCCTCTGATAATGTTGTGCTATAATAGCCGTATAGTGTTTCTTTAGTACTTTTTATGGTGTACAGAGCTTAGTCACATGAGGTTTTGTGTGTGTCTCTGAAGCGGATTTATTTGGACTTGGGAAAATATCTCTTCCATTGTCTGTGTTATTCATTGTTGACTTACTATTAAGAGAAAATTTAGCCTCCTTTACAGTGTTATTTGTTGGAAAGATTCCACAATACTGAAAACCTTTTTTTATCAGTCACGCTTGCCAGACATCGATTCCCAGGCTTTTAGAAGCAGTTTAATAAAATCAAAACGATTGATTGAAATGACATTTTTCATTCGGAGATGATCGTTGACTAAACTTGCCCACATTCTCTTAAGAGGACCGTTCCAGTGTGTGTTCAATGGCTGAAGTCGGTGGCTGGTGTGTGCAGGTATACATATTAATTCAATATTGTTTTCAATGCAAAATGTCAATGCTTCATAGCCGCAACGACTAGCATTGGTCGATTTTTTTGGAAAACTTGTAAAAATGTCACGAATTTATCTTTGTCGATGTAACCACTCTCTGTCATTTTGACTTGGGTATTGGCATCATTGAGAGCGTCTTGCAGTACTTTATCCTTTCTTTTCCCTTTATAAATAACAAAGGGTGGCATAAGTTCACCAGCTGCACTTACACAGGGTTACAAAGTGTACCTCATTCAGATACCACAATGGAACTGACTGTTCGACACCCTTTTTGTGCAATTACTTTTTGGGGGACATGGGCACACTTGAGAGGCCAGTCTCATCTATGTTAAAAATCAAACGAGGATCAGCATCAGTGAGTAAATAAGAGTTCACTAAGAGTATCGAAGTAAGGACCAACTCTCTCTTCGTTGAATGCCTGGGTTCTATTTCATGACAAACCTTCAGGTTTTCGTAAAGCCAGAACAGGATTTCTGTTTTTAAATGCCAAACACAAGTCGACGCCTGCCCTTGCTTTCTGTGACGAAGAGATTGGGATTTTGAATATTTTCTTCAACTGATATAAAGCAATGGCATATTAATAGGCCCCTTCTAATCGGAAACCACGATTAGCTAAAAGTAAAATCCTTTCAACCAGCTTAGACTCCTGTTCTTTAGAAAATACTAAACTTTGACTGCCAATTTCTTCTTGATTAAAAGTAACTGTATCATCTACTAAGGAATAATTTTTGATGTGGTCAGACAGTGTCTTTTTTGGAACTTCATAATCTTTTGACGCGGTGGAAATTTTCATTTGATCTGAAACAACAGCTTTGATTGCACTTTTTAATGCATCCTTTGATTTTTTTTCCCACCAATTTTCTTACGTTGCCTTGGCATATTTATACCTGTATGAATAAATAAACAATACTATTAATTAAAATTATATTAAACTATATTTAAATATATATAAATATATAAATAGACAAAAAAACAATAATTTAGCATCCGTGTTATAATATTATCATATTGCAAAGTGACCCCATATATATTTATTAATTTATGTAGCCAATATTCGAAAGCTGATACTATGCATATGATTTATATTTCAGAATACATGAATAACAATAATATTATGTTTACTTACTTGAAAAGAACTAATATTGGGTTGTAATGTCTTATTTCCAAATTGAATAGGTACTGATATATAACACGCTAATATATTATACGTTGCAAGAATTTAAATTTCGGGCTTTGTAACATTTATTCACAATTTTAATCAAAAATAGTTAGTTAAACATGTTTTTAAGGGAAATTAGTATTGTTGGTAAACAAGATGGGTGACCCCACACTACCCTACTCTATAAAAGGATAGCTCATAAATTAATAATTATTGTTTATCAACACAATTAAATAGATACAAATTGTTTAGGCTATTTTATTTTAGTTATATTAGATTTTTATCTAATCAAAGTAAAAAAATATAATAGGTAGGTCAATTATAACATATAGTTAAATGAAAATAAATAGGTAAATGAGTGTATTTTATATACTATAACATTACCAGAAAAATAAGACATAAATTGATTAGAGTATAGTCTTGGGTTTTGCTAAATTAATATAACCGAATATCAGTATATTTTGCACATAATTATTTTATTATTACACAACATATTCATAAGGCACAATATTTAAAACTACTACCATGATACATCATTTGGTATAATTTAAAAAAACACATTTACCTGCCAGGGCAGGTCAGTTTGTAGTCATATTAATAAAGACTTGACTTAATCATCTAAAATTATATGCATAGGAAAAGAACAAATGTTAACCTCCCATAATTAGCATTGAAGATAAAATATTTACTAGTGCTAGTAAATATATTTTTTAAAAACTGCTCAGTTAAAGAAATTTACTTAGATGTTTGCATTTCATAGACCTTTGTCTAATTATGATTAAAATATTATTAATACGTAAAATATTTATGCTTTACATTTTGCCAATTGAAACCTTAGGTTGACATAATAGGAAAATTATCAAATTCTTGCAACCTAAATAGTAATTTGATTATGGGTTTTGGGCAAAATATTTTCATTTTTAATAATCTGGATTACTCATTATATATTTTTTTAAAATTTGAAACAGAATGTCAATAAAAATAAAACAATCTCTGCTTTGCATGAAATACCTTCACATCCAAATTGCATGCTTAACTTTGTTAACTTTGGCAGCTGTAAAATATCAGTGGTAACACTGATACTACATATATCACATTGCATTTTATAATAAAATGTAATATGATAATAAAAAACTAACTATGTAGAAAATTCCCTAACTTGATAGAACATTTTCCTGATTGTGCACCCTGTTGCAAAAAAGGACTGGTGACATCGCTATCCTGGGCAATGCAATGATGCTTGTGTCAAAAACACTGGCATCTGGTATGGTGTTTGAAAACTGAACTGGACTCACTTTTAAGGTGTTCACAAACTCTTATGCATAGTTGTCAGATTTTTTGTATTTCATTTTGTAAATGCAAAACACTTTGATCAAAAGTCTATTTCAAGGTGTGAGATTTGTTTGTCTGTCTGTCTGTCTCATTGTTTATAAGAAGAAGGTTTATGTAGAGTTTCACATTCTTTTCTCTTTGAGGTTTGCTGCACATCTTTCGATTTAGTTGTGCAAGAGAGCATGCTACGTACCCATTAGTAGTCAGAACATGACTGAACTTTCGCAGATTTGAATCTTTGTCCGTTGATTGTGGCATCAGTCCAATATACTTTTTAGATTAAGCAACTCATAGAGCAAGCTCTTTGATAATTTAAAATTTACTGAATGATTCTATATTCATTTATGCTATAAAATTATCCTCATTCTAACTATATTGTTTTTAGGATCAAGCGCTTATGTCTTACGAAGGTAGTCAAATGCAAGGAAAAGACGCCATCCTCCAAAAATTTAAGGTAATTTTCTACTTTATTCTCATTAAATTGTATAAGTATTTGTATATTTATTTAATTTTGCTGTTCCTTTTGCAGTCGATGCCTTGGACAACGTTGGCAATTGATGTGACAAATGCAGACTTCCAACCAATTGAAAGTGGTGTTTTAATATTTGTTAATGGACAACTTAAGGTAAATCATTGTACACAGATATAGTACATATTGGGGATATTTCATAATATTGACTATATAGTTTATCTTTCTCATTTTTATTTGTAAGTTGGTAACAACAAAGAATAGCGGATGCTTTAATAAAGATGTTATAACATGTCTTAAACTATTAAACCTCCTCAACCAAAAGAGTACCAGCATACACTCCGTAGATAACTATTGAGAAGCAAACTGATAAAAATCTAGTAGCCTATAAGACAAAATGTATGAATTAAAAGAAATTGGAACAAAAAATTGACAAACAAGAAAGGAGAATGTGAAAAAATAAAAATTGAAAAATAATGTTACCTAATAGATAAAATTAATACACAGGAAACAAACATATTTACAATTAATGTTGCTAATATGCAATGGTATTTTGTAAAATCTAAAACAAAGACTGTGTTTGAGTATTCTTGTACACTATAACAATTTTGCTACGAAAAGTTAGTAAGACCATAGCAATCGATATGCAAGATGGATAAACAAAATAATTACCGGAGATATATAAGGACAGCTATCTTTATCAAGTAATCCTACATATTAGAAAAATATTCTATTTTAATATATATATATATATATATATATGACACATATAAGACAGTAAGTTTTATTAATTTTCTATTGTTTCGGTAAATTGATTAAATTATATATATATAATTTAATCAATTTACCGAAACAATTTTTTAGACTTATACCTAAACATGTTTACAATAATTCTAATGTTTTAAGTATAAAAAGAGGTTACCCTAAATATTTCTGGTAGTTAATACATTTTGATTTACAATAATTAATGTAAAAATAATATTATTCACGCCTTTGTAAATGTTATACAAATAATAAATATATTATGGAGATGTCCAATCTTGTCAGATTTGAAATTGGGATTGCTTGGCCTCCATATTTATTTTATAAATAAACCAAACACTTGTTTTGACTATATATTACAGATATGTAACAAGTATTGTTTGGGACATGCAAACAATTGAGACATTAAAGCCCTTGTCTCGTCATTTTTTAAGAGATGGGGCCCTATTCGATATTACATAATACTAACATATACAAATAATTCAAATTCAACATAACTTGAATATTAAATTATAATATTTATACATATTATTTAATCAGTTTATTGAAGCAATATTTAAAACAGTTTTTTTAATTTAAAGTATAAGAAAGGTTACCTAGTTATTTATAGTAGTATTATGTTAGTAGTCAATACATATACAATAATTAAATGTCAACACTGGTTGAAACAATGGTTAAAACCACTTGTAAAAACACATGTTTGTTAAAAAAATTATAATTGATATCACTTGATTTTTTGGATTTTATTATTTGTATTACGTATCGGTTATACCGCATTTGTTGTTTTATTGATATACACTTGTTTAATTTATATGCGTTAATTTTTTGTCTTCATTATCTTTATTCATGTCGATTTCTATAAATAAAATGTACATAGCTATTTAAAACGTAATTAAAAATATATAATGAATTATTATATATAATATCCCTTGGATATGCGTTTATGCCGTAATAAAATAACTGTTACTTTTAATACTCTGCTAATAAGTTTACGCGATATCAATTGACTTAACTACGCTTTGCATTTGGCGATATTGATTTTAATGTCGGCTTCGGTTTTCATTATCTATCTTGTCGTCAATGTGTTTAAGAAATGGAGTAATGTTGATCCATATTTTATTTTATTACTTTTTTAATATAGTTTTATTAAAAACTTTTTTTACCAATACTCTATATGTTTAAACAAATCATTCACATTAAACAAATAGTGCATATATTTAGGTATTGTAAATGCATAGTTTGTATTCAAGAAAATATTAAATATATTTGTCTGGGTTGCATACGCACCCCACTTCCGGTAGTAGTGTACAAACACATGTAAAACATAGAAATTGCAGAAATATATGTATATATTTAGCGATATAATGTTAGATGAAGGTAAGAACATGTTTATCAGCCTGCTAAGTGGACTGTTTATTAGTCATTGCATTGATACAGCCTGTAATTTGTGAATCAATCAATAATTATGATTGCTTTACACGAATGAAAAAACCCCGAAAGGCCTACCAAATGATGCCAAATATACTGCTGTTTGGTGACTTACCTTCCAAAACTGAAAAAATATGTAATTTTATTATCCACTCAACATCACGACAGTAAAATTGATCCAGCGTCTGGTGAGAAGCAAAAGCCAGACATTGTCACTTACTATAATAGTACAAAAAGCACTGTTGGCATGTGTGACCATATGATGGACACATATTCAGTGAGACGACGAACAAACAAGTGGACAATGCGTTCATGCGACTTTCTTGTCGATTTGGCATGCCTCAACACATTTCAGTTATACATAAAATACGACGATTCTGACGAATTCAAACAATTAGCTCAACCAAAAAAATTGTGTTCAAAATTTCTCGAACAATTGTAGGTTGACATGATGGAACCTCTCATACAAAGACGACTAAAATACTTCAAAAACATTAACTGCTCGGATTCGATGTGACGCTCCCCTTGCCGCAGCTGCGCCTATTCCTTAGAATACTTCGAAACGGTACACCCTATGCGGACGACTCTGTGACAGAACAGTGCGATCATTCTGCGGAAAATGTTAGGAACCGTCATGCCTGGAACATACACATGGTATTGTGTGTACACGTCATGCAATTGTTTAGATAAGATAGATACTTTGTTTACATTGCATGATACATTGTTTAGATACTTTTCTATACAATTGTTGTTATTAAAACTGCAATTATGTACATACATGTTTACTATAGTATACTATCAATTAAACTATTTTGTGGATGACAAAATAGTAGTCATCCGTATCACAAATGTCTAAGTTTGACAACTTTTTATGGTAAAATTATACATATATTGTAAAAGCAATTATTTTTCACTAGGGTGCGTACTCACCCCATTTCTGGTAGTAGTGTACATAAAAATCTTAACAGTGGATAAGGTTAATAATAGCCTATATTATTTACACTTAATGTTGGCATAACTGTTACTAACCTAGTTGTCAATTTTACTTTCCAGTGCGACGAAGACCGACCCTTATCCTTCAGTGAATCGTTTGTTCTAAAGAAGTTTGGTGAATCTTTCTGTATCACGAACTGCATGTTCCGTCTTGGACTTCACAATTTCTGACTTCAATCCAATTTATTAGTATGTTTCAATCCTATAACTTACCGGCCATGTGCATTTAAGATTACTACTGCAATTATGTTTTGATGATCTTGTTTCTTTCCCTGAGTCTTTTCCAGAATACACAATCTTATTTCTGTATTTCTATAAATGTTGTCTATTTTATGACGCATTATTATATTTTATCATCGGTGCATAAATCAAGCACTTTTGAAAAATAGCTATTTCTGTGAAAATTTCATGTTCCTCGTGGTTTTTATACATAAATTATATCTCGTTTTGATAAAATATAATTTTTATCTTATTTAAAATTACATTACTACTTACAGGAATGGTCAGTAATTTGTTTGTGGAATTTAATTAAAAAAAAAATTTAATTTACGATTTGTAGTTGTATGACAACACTGATTCATTAAAATTGTCGTTTTTGTTTTTATCTACTATTGAGCATAGTTATATTGATTTCTATTAACTATATCTGATAAATACTTTTGCAGATATTTACTTGTTTTCCTTATAATTTATTATTGTCGGTCAGGCAGCATGAAAGTCAAGCATGATAAGTTATTATTTTTAATATAAACTTTACGAAAAAATTGTGCAAAGGGTTTGATGGCATGGAGTAATATATTGACATAGACCCTTGACATATAAAATAAATGAACAAAAATGCACAACCTGTGTATTAGCGCCATTTTGAAAACACAAAAAATTACTTTGAATCAAAGTTTAAGGTGCTTGCATGATATAATTTGGTAAAATATAGATAAGTATAATTAAGTATGTAAGTAATCATTTTATCACTCAACACGTTATAAAGCTGTACATTACTTTTTAAGACGCATAGTATGTAGTATACAAAATGACCTTTAATCAAAATTAAGGTGCATGCATGAAATGCATAGGAAACAATCTTTATTCATCCCTTTATTATAATTCACAACTTAAGACGTGATAAAATTATACATTTTTAAATGAGTCTATAATATGAAGAATTAATTTTTATTATATATAGTGTTTCAATTAAAATTATACAAACAACTGAATCAAGAGAATATATATAAAGTAATAATAATAGATGCATATGATTAAATTTATATGTAAATATATAAATAAATTGTATATTTTTTTCCTTATGATAATGTGTACATATACGTTATACTTAATTACAAACTTTTAGCTTTAAACTAACTAAATGTGTGAATGATGCTATTCTAAATTCGTTGAAAATAAGTGTCAATTTTAAAAACCGCAGACATGATTAGACACTATTTTCTTCAATATCTACTTCATTGGGAAGTAGTCATTCACCCACCAAACGACGCGGTGAATGGCGCCCAAGCGCGACGCGACGCGGAAATCTTTTTAGAAATTTCGATATAAAAAGAGGAAACCTACAAAATAAAACATTTTAACTATGGAAGCCGAAGATGTCGCATTACTGTTACTGATTAGAGGAAGGCGCAAGGAAGCAAGATATGGGTTCATCCTACTTTGGAGTTAAGAAAGGAACTGGGTGAATACCACCAACTTATTCAAGAGCTCCGGAATCACCCAGATCGATTCTATATATACATATTTTAGAATGTCTCCGCAACTCTTTGACGCCCTATTGGAGAAAATTGGTCCTCATATTCGACGTAGAGA